>CAUYPK010058895.1:0-97571 GCA_963574355.1 Loris lydekkerianus | reverse complement strand
TACCCTCCTCGAATGCCCATAAAAGTGTGTGCATTTGTTTGTGTGTGTTTGTTTTCAATGCCTTCTCATCCTACAAGAAAAACAGGTAGAAAAAGACAGCCTTAGTGTCATCTATGTGTGTGTGTATATATATATATGTATTTTTTATGTTATATCAGGTCTGAAAACTTATGCACAGAAATCAACTCCCTGGTTTACTAGCAATTGTTTTGGGCAAATAATTACATTTCTCTCAAGGCTCTATTATTTGCAAAATGGAGATAATAGAAGTATTATCTTATTTTGGTAAGAGCTCAAATAGGCTATGCATGGGAGACAGGCTTATAAAGTTATAAAATATACTATAAATGTTCATATTTTATTAATATTTTTATATACTATTTTATGGGTTATCTCTCCTCATAATACAAAATATGATTGTAAATCTCTCTGTAGACAAGAAAAGAGAACAGTGGTCTCCCCAAGCCTATTTATCTGAAGTAAAGGATCACTAATTTTTCTTTTGCTTTTACAGCTTATAAAACAATTTCGTGAACTATGCAAACCTTTGAGCTTTTTAAAATTGCCACCTGATTTTTTTATCATAACCCAAGGTTTTTGCAAATCTATAATTTTTCTTCACCATTTTAAAACAAAACTATTATTTCTCACATTTAAAAATGTTCAAAGAAATTTAAATAATAATGATTTGATGTTCACTAACAGCCATTTTTGAAAAGCTGAACAAACTCTACAATAAAGAAATGCTACATTAGTTCTTTTTTTACCTCAAATATTATTCCATTTCCGCCACCTAATTAAATCATATTCAGTTTTTTTATTCTTTAACGCCATTTACTAATACCTTATTTTCTCTGCTATAAAATGAAACATATCAGTTTGAATTCAAGTAAGTCTTGTGACCATATAAATCCACATGAAAAAATATTCTAAGTGATTTTTTAATTATTAATAATATATAATCGATCCAATCCTACATATCACACATCTTCATAAATAGTAAAGATATATTTTACTTTACACAGTTAATGGTATGTTCATGAAGTAGTTTTTATGTAGACGAAGGACAAACTTGCATACTCCAATGAGTTAGATGTTTAGCTAAATAAATCAGGAGTTGGAATTAATTCTTCATAGATTTTGTTTTTATCAATGGAAACTATGACACTGTTGTGTTGGATGCAAATCGGAGAATGACTGTGTTACAGAGGAATTACCAACCAAACTACCCATTGGGTCTGCCCGGACATCAATGCATTAAAGCCACTCTATCTTATCACCCAGATGTATTACGCCTTGGCCAGGGTCTGTGATAGGATTCTTCATGGCTGGGAGGTTTTGTGAAAGGTTGTACATGAGTCCAGGGGTAGAGCCTAGGACTGGCATGACCACAGAACCAATCTGAGCAGGTCCTGATGAGGAAAGAACATACATGAAAATTTAAGATCGAGACATTTCTTAAGACCATCTGTCCCTACACAACCACTGGGATGTTTTCATGCTAAACGTATTTGCTGACAGAATGTTGTTTTGTATCTTTTTCTACTATTCAGCTATCAGTGTATTTGCCTCTAATTTATCCCCCCTTTTCAGTTCTCTCTTCTTATTTCTTTAGGGACAGGAAAAACAGATACTATATTAGAGAATCATTGGAGTATTAGTTTACAGATTGAAAGTACTATGAAGGACAATCTTTATGAAGAACATGAAACTTTTAAATACAACTGCTTGAAAAGTCTTTACTCTGCCTTCTGTGTTAAGTCCACATCTGAAGTTGCTTGAAATCTATCATGAACACAACAAAAATGGGGCATATCAGGCTATACTATAATTTCCCACAGATAAGTCCATTAAAATTATTTATCATACATCTTGAAATTAATAACAGGGCCCTATTCATTTTGCTAAATTCCATGAACCTGAATATCCTTTGTTTTTACTCAACATGAAAGTACATTTTCAAGTTTTAACCCAATAACCATACATTCTAAATATTTATTTTTAAACGTGTGTTTTGATCTCAGGTTTTTTAATTTTGAGAAATTCAATAACGTAGCCTTTTTCTACGAACAACTCTGGTTATTGTTCAAGATTTTCTGCCTCAAGAGAAATTGGTGCTTCAGGAGGTGTATGTGAGTGAGAGAGAGAGAGCTGAGACATTTGGTCCAAAAATGGATGAGATATAAAAATAAACATTTGTATTTACAAGTATCATAAAGAATAGGGAAATTTGAATATGTAACCAACGTACAATTTAAAATTCCATCTGAGCTTTTTCCCTACAGACAGTACCAGACTCTCCCTAAATATTGATGCTTTTCTCGGTAGAGAATCCAGCCAGCAGCAGCATCTAGTGGACAGCTGGACCTGTCGTATCTCAGTGCCGGCTGGCTCAGGAAAGCAAGTGCCTCCAAGGGATGTAAAATTCCACTGTGATTTAGAAAAAGGTGAAATTTTGGCCGTGAATTTCTGGCTGGACCTGCCTTAGCTCCGTAGCTTCCTATTTTCCCACCGCCATGACTAATGGTCTCTCAAGGTCAGAATTCTGCCCTTAGTCACCATGTGTGTCCCTTCGGTCCCTAAGACATCCCTCACTCTAACATCCCAGGTGAACTGGAATCTGGGGGAAATGCTGATGTGGCTTCTTCCAGAACAACTGTACCTTGAATTCAGATTGATATAAGAGCAAATCACAACTTTTCCTGACACTTACTAGCCTGGAGACGAAATTTTTTTCTCAGCTTCCCATCTGCTTCTTTAAAATGGGGATAGGAAAATGTACATAAGACAGCTATTTGGTGAGATCTAAGCAGCTAACCTCGGATGTCATTTTTTTCGGAAACTTGCCCTGACATTTCCGTCACATGCCCCTGAAAGGTTTAATGTTCCCTTCTAGCGCGGACACTGCCCAAGCACATTAGTCATATTGCTTTATTACCCTGCCCTGTAAAACCACTCACTCAATCACTTAGCACGTCTACTAGTCTGTAAAAGACCCTAGTGGACTAACTCACGGTGGTGCCCAGTAAGGAGGGTTGCGTCTGTCAAATAGTTGATATTTTCAAAAAATATTTTTTGAGTTCTGTGAAAATTTAGAATAAAATACTGGATGAATGGTGAATGTGAGAGAAGATGGCACGTTCTGCTGGAAGCAAGAATGGGGGGGGGGACAGGGGCAGCACGAGGGGCAGCCCCGCCACCTCCTCGCTCTGCTGCCCCGACTGTCCCTAAACTGAAGTGCATCCAGGAATCTCCGATTCCCACCGGGGCTCAGTTGTGGAATGTGTCACGGGAGACAAATGGAAAAGCCCACTGTGTTCAGCTTATTTTTACCTGCTTCCTCCTGCTTGTCATTTTGTTTTTAAAACAACCTAGTGAAACTAACTTCTAGCTTTGACACATGGGAAATGGAAGGAACTGGTATTTGTCCTAAGAAAACAAATGGAAGCTACTCATGTGCTGCTTCTTTTCTTTCTTCCATTTCTGGTGCAGGTGAGAAAAGCTAAGAGGCTGGGTCACACAGATAGACGAGAGAAGGGACAATTAAAAAGCTTCAATGCTCGATAAGTTAACAAATGGAGTTCTTATAACCTGGGCAAACTTTATTAATTTGGTTTTAATGTGATTCAGACAATGTGATATTTTAAATATTTATTCTTATAATGTAAGGACCGGTTTTTTGTATTTTATTCGTTAATCTACAAACATGGTCTTGGTGAAATATTAATACCATTTAGGCAGTTCAGAGTTTTTACCTCATGACAGTAAGTCTCTCATTTCTTAGCAAAAGGTGAATCCGTCATTCACTGTTAAAAGTTTATCTAGACTTTCTGGCTGAACACCCTAGTAATCACTTTTAGTATAATTTGTACTTAGTGAAACACATACAGAACGTGATTAAATATAATAAATGTATTATGTGACTATAAATCAGAGAGGGAAAGGAAGAGAAACTAAAATTGAGTGCTTTATACAATTAAAATCTAAACTCTATGGTCCCCTAAGAATCGTAAAGGTTATTGCATTTGAAATTCTTTTTTTACTTGAAATACTTTTCTCCCTGAATACTCTTTTTTATTCCTGAACTGATTTCCTATGTAAGAAACTCTTACTGTGTTCTCCACAATTCTCTACCTTGGCCATTAATCTCTCATGTGAAGCTGTCAAAATCTTTTATGAAAGTTGAAATGCACTCGATCCATTTTTCTTATCTTTCACAGTCCATTATTTTCAAGCAGCCCAGCAAGTTAGTTACGCGCACGCTACCTTGTACAAACCGCGTTAGGCATGCAGCCGCCCTTTCCCCGGCTCCCCCTCTGTTGCACATTCTTCCCAGGGCCTCTGCACTCAACACAGGTCTACTGCTGCCAGCTTTCTCGTCTCCTGATCCCCTTCGCTCATGACCTGCGTCTGATTCAGAAAGATTTCATGGGTGAAATACTATCTGTACACGTGCAGCTCTCTCCCCTTCTCTAATTATGAGCCCTTGAAAGAATCTATCACATTTTCCTTTTTCTCTTTTCTAAATCATTAATTTATCATACGTAAGTTTGTAGGATTTCAAACCAACGGTGTACAATTCCTTAAACATTGACCTTATTTTTTATGGGCTTAGTACAAAAGAAATAAATGGTCCGTAAAATAAATGTAAGACTTTAGGAATAGCTAATAGATTTTAAAATAGCATTTTATTGAGTTATAAGTAAATAAATTTGATTAATTTTTTCATTTGCTTTTTTTTTAACGTATAAACTGGTCTAATCATTAAAGGAAACCATTTACCATTTTTTGGCAAAGTATGCTTTTGATTTTGCCAAACACCAAATTGTCTTACATATAATGAGAAACATTTGTCTTTCATCTGTAGTGATTGCTAAAAGTCATCATTATCTAACAGATGCTCAGTGACCCTGTGAAACGAGCTGTTCATTCCAATCAGCAATTAATGGGCAGGCGACGATAGCAGGCACATCATAAATATTACCACCAATTAAACTCCACTGTTGAATTTAAATAGAGAGAATGACATGAATCTGAGATCTACCTGTTTGTTCTTACGGACAAGTAACAGTTCTTCAAAATGAACTCAAGATAGTTATTTTGAGACAGGGTCTAAGTTGGTTCTCATTTAATTCCTTTAACAAATTTTCTTTTTGAGTTCTGGTTATGAAAGTACACCAGAAAATTAAAAGATATAAAGCGAGTTTTTTTAGTTTTAGGAAGTTTACAATCTAGCAGGAAAGAGAAGCCAAATATTTATAGCACTGTCACAGGTAAGGCACAGCTCCCTGCACTGCACTTCACAGATCCTGTGTTGGGCTGATCACCATCTGAGCCTTCGGCAAGTCCTCACCCTTCCGCTGGTGGAGGGTCCTGCTGCCTACAGCAAGGCTGTGGGCTCATCTGGGTGCTGGCTATTCAAGGATAGGGTGGCTGTGGCAATTTCTTTAAGAAAGATAATGAAGTTTGCCTCATCAGTTGACTCTCCGTTTTAAGAAGGATTATGAAATGCTGTTTGATACTATTGTGCTCACAGTACAAGTAGGACTTCCTTCAAAATTGGAGTCAGTGATTTCCAAACCTGCCCTGGCTTTGTCAACGTTGCTCACATAACGCTCAGATTTGTCATTTCACCGGTATTCACCGCGTCTTCACTGGGATGAATCCTACAACAGGATAGATTGCAAGAAAACAAATTCTTTGCTCATTCACAAGAAGCAACTCCCCATCCTTTCGAGCTTTGTCCTGGTATTGGGGCCATCCAGTCGCATCTTCTGTTCTACTTCTAGTCACACTGCTGTTTCCCTCACAGCTGCAGTTGCCTCCTCCACGGAAACCCTGAGCTCCTCATAGTTGTCCCAACCATAGAGTTGGAATTCCAACTTATTCCAACTTATTCTACATCTGGTATGTAGATCTCTCCCCATGATTTACAAATAATGTTAATGGGACCTACAATGATGAATGCTTTCCAGAAGGTTTTCAATTTACTTTGCTCAGACCCATCTATGGCAACTAGAACCTAAGTAAATGTATTTCTTACATAATACGAATTGAAAGTTAAAGTTATTCCTGATCCATGGGCTACAGAAGAGATGTTGTGTTACCAGACATTAAAACAACATTAATCTTGTATTTAAATTCGTGTTTTTAAATTAAGGCATGCACATTTTTTAGACATAATGCCTTTCATACTTAGAAGACTACCATATAATACAAACATAACTTCCAGTTATGGGGAAACCAAAAGATTCATGTGACGTATTTTTTTGAAATACTCACTTCCTTGCAGTGGACTGGAACCCATCCTAGGCATGCCTGGCCCTAAAAGACACACTGATATACCTGTCCACAAGAAGAAGAGTTCACTGCATTAGAAGAAGGAAAATTATTTGGAGAAATTGGCTTGTGAAATGGCTCTTCACAGACAGGCATCATTTAGAGAGCCAGAAAAGAAGATGAATAAAAGCCATCAGCCTTCTGTTTTAAGAATGTAAGCGGTCTCAGCAGGAGAGACCAAAAGAGGCACAGATAAAGAGATACAGAATTTGTCATAAGATTGTGGAATGACATGCGGTCTGACTAGGCTGAACAGGAATGCAGGACAGAAGTAGGGATTAAAGTTATAAAACTTATAAAATTCACTTTATAATGGTGAGCAAAAGACAATTTTAGATGCCAACTGGTTGATTCTGGAGTAATTTCTGTAGGCAATAAAGATCTTTTATAGTAGATAAGGGATATTTTCTAAAAAAAAAAAATTGGAGGAAGGCTATTTTTGACCATATCCTAAGAACTAGACAGAAAGTTATTTCCCATGTACTGTGGTACTTAAATTCTCATAAGATTCCACAAAGTACACATGGGTATTGTAATGCCTTTTATGTCCCTAGAGGTATCAATATATTTTCTAAAATCAGAGAATGAGAAGGCTCAGGGCTCAATATATTCTCTTCATTCATAGATGCATTTATTCTCTCTCTCTCTCCATTTACTGTTTCATCAAGTAGCTATTGAACTCCCTACTGGTTTTCAGAATTGCATTTTTTGGCTAAAAATACTGAGTTATAAAGGATGGACCCAGAAATTCTACGAAATTCCAGAATTCTGAGACCTATGAATTACCAGATCATAATGACTACAGTCACAGATAGTATAACATAGGTAGGTAAAAGTCTCACCACCAACAACAATAACATTCAAAGGGGAAGATAGAAGGGAGAATGTTGATCAAGGTGGGATTGTTAGTCCCAGATGAGGGAACTGCTGGAAAACAAGAGCAGACAGAAGGCGCTGTTCCTAAAGGGTTGGACTTAGATAACTGAAGAAACACAAGTACTACTTAAGTCAGGGGAAATTGGAAAGAGGACTTGGTTTGAGGGCACGGATAATTAGTCCCCTTTAATAAATTTCATTTGTGGTCTGGGTGGTGTCACTAGATGGTCTACATGCAAATTATAAATGCAGTCATTAGGAAAGAGATACTTTTTGAAGGTATTCACAGCGGATTCAAGTATGCCCGTGCTGTGCGATGCCACAGATTGAGAGGAGTTTGAAGACCAGAAACTTGAGAGGGTTATCATATTTGGGTGTTTAAAACTCAGTAATTCCCTCTTATCCACAAAGAACACATTAAGATCCCCAGCGAATGCCTGGGTGTCTGGCAGACAATATCGAACCCTTCATATACTATAGTATTTTTCCCACATGAATGTACCTGTGACAAAGTCTAATTTATGATGTAGGCACCATAAGAGATTAACAATAACTAATAATAAAATAAAATAACTATAACAATATGCTGTAATAAGAGGTATGTGAATGTGGTTTCTTTCTCTCTCAGAATATCTTCCTACACTGTATCCAATTGCTTTCAGAATGCAGCTGATTTTGCATGACAGAGTGCACACAAATCGAAACCATCAGTGAGAAATAGTCCTGTAGTAGGAAAAAAGGTATTTGGTGTTTTAACATGAAAGATAAAAGTTTCAACAAATGAGTGCTCAGTAGTGTCCAGTATTCTAGAAAAGTCAAAGAGGTAAACAGAAAACACTAACTAGAAGATTATTTCTCAGGGACCCCAGGAAGAGCGGTGTCAGCTGAGGGATGATGCTGTTAAGGATGCCAGCTTTTTACATTTATAGAAGAGAAAAATGGATGGTGTCCATGGCTCAGTGGGTAGGGCACTGGCCACATGCACCAGGACTGGTGGGTTTGAACCCAGCCTGCATCTGTTAAAAAAAAAAAAAAAAATAGCCGGGCATTGTGGCGGGCGCCTGTAGTCCCAGCTACTTGGGAGGCTGAGGCAAGAGCATTGCTTAAGCCCAAGAGTTTGAGGTTGCTGTGAGCTGTGACGTCACGGCACTCTACCAAAAGTGACATAGTGAATAAAAAAAAAAAAAAAGGAGATAAAAATAAATAGAAAAGAAGGGTCATCAGAAAACTGTATTTTCACTAATGCCCAACATTAGTCTTTTGACTAGAAGTAGTTTCATGTAAAATTGAAACCTTTAATAGCTTTCCAAATTTTCTCCTTTCATCTCATTGCATTTTAAAGTATCTAAGTATCCTTCCTTTAGCTTACTACTTACCTATAGCAGCCTTTAATTAGAGCCAGAATTGACCAATTAGATGGCCTTATGTATCCCTGACCTGTAGTCTTGGGAAGTGGTAAGTCACAAACGCCCTATTTGATCATTGTTGAGTCCGCAAGCATACTTTAATCACTAATAGCTTAATTTAAAAAATTGTATTCAAAGTTTGTGTTTATCCAACCAATATTTTTGTACTAAAGTTTTTGTAGTGTCTGATCAATATTTCTATCCCTCAAACAATATGATTACAGTGGTCTTTTGTCTACCTACTTGAACTTACTTAGATAATTTTAAATGTATGGATACAGTAAAGCCTCAGACACCATTTATTATTCACTTGGGATCAGGAAAAGATAATGCTTAGACGTCTCGTTATGATTTCAGTTAATGCAGATCCATGTAGAGAAGCATTTTATTTTCTTTTTTGCGTTTTATTTTCAATACTGGACATGAACGAGCGTGTGCGACATCCCTGTCTCTTGGGGACACACACATGGATCCTTTCTAACCAGCCACCTGGGTTATTTTTGGAGAACAAAGACAAACCTCACGAAGAGAAAAGCTTCTCTCTTGAAGAAAAAGGGCTTTCCTATAAATAGATTTATTGCACACTGATTATCACAAAATCAACTTTTCTGCCTTTTTTATAGGCTGCACTACTGTTCGTTAGTTCAGGGTTTGGAAAACTCAATGATGATATACTAAAGTTGGTTGTGTATAAGCTTAAATAAAAAAGGAAGGACTCTTAAAAATAAATCTTGCAGATCCAAGCGATTACCAAGATAATTCATATACAAATAATCTCAGATTTCATGAACATTAAATGAAGGATGAGGAAAGGGTCAGAATAGTTTCCAATGATTCATACTTTTCCAAATTCCAAAATGGAAAATGGAGAAATCAGGATATGAAAATCAAAAATTTACATAAGTACATTGGCAAAAATAAATACAGAGTGAAATAATCAACCCTCATGAGCAGTATTGCTGTCTTGTAGCTGTAGTGATGACATAAAAATTACCATCATCATTGCAATCATTTATTTCACGCAAAGGTACTTTGTGATATATGGGACACTAATCAAATATGCAACAGTACTTTACGAAGTTAATGGTGTTGATTAATTTTGTGTAAGAATAGACATATCTTAGGGAAATTAATAGTTTGAACAACAAACTAGAAATAGGCAGAGTTTGGATTTGAACTCAAGTCCTAGCTTTTTCTACTAAACTCTCCAGATTACTACAAAATTACAAATTTCTAAGTTATCTTTCACTTTAATTTACCCACATGCCACTAAGAAACCTTTATGTCCCAGTATGTTACAGCAAATTATCTAAATGAGTCCAGAAAATAAATAATATTTTTTGCTGGGCCCATGGTCAAAATCATGTGAGGACCCGAAGGCACTGTCAGTAATAGAACAGGAGGTGAGACAATATAACGCAGATAGCTATTCTCTTATGCGGTAGTGGATAAATTCCAGAATTTTTCTAGAATTTTCCCTTTCTTATTTTACATGTATAAATGGCAATGAACTTGAGGCTCTGGGATCCTCTGATATGGCATCCATGACCACTGAAGGAGAAGTAAGCGTCCTTGCAGAAAAAGAAGAAAAAAAACAGGCTGTGTCTCCTCACTCGCACACTTAGTTTTTATGTAACCTTCAAGTTGTTTATTTGGGTATTTGTTGTTACTACAAAGGACCAGGAATAGAGGCCAAGTCCTTCTCCTCTCCAATGGACCAGTATCAATCATTTGTGATTGCCATAGATTAGTCTTTTGTACTGGCATTAAAGACATTTATTAGTTTTATAGTTTGTACTTGCAAACTTGCTTTTCCCCTTAGAGTTTAGCATTAAAATATTATTAGAGTAATATCCGTTAAAACATCCCCTCCTCAGTTATAGGCCAACAGGGATGGTGATCATGATAAACATCTTTTTGTCAGTTGATCTTGTGGGTGATGGCATGAAATTAACTTTGCACAGAACCTTCATCCTGTCTCAGCTAACTGTGCTATTGCTGAGGAAAGGAAGGGCGTATGAACAATCATGCTTCTATGTGGAGGCTTATGTTCACACATTGTCTAAGAAGAACATTTGCTCTGTTTTAAAAATGAAGATGTTTTGAAGACAGGATTAAAATGGATATGTTCAATTTCTTTCCATTTGTGTTTATCAGCAAACCAGGTATAACTCAAGTATATAAATAAATATTTTTAAAAGGTAGAGCTAATATTTATTAGTTTGGGCATCCAAATGATACTCCGATAAACTGATTTTTTTTTCTGATTTATTTCATACTAAATGCAGCTTCAATATGTCAACTTGATTACCAGCTCCTTGAACACAAGGATTTTCTTGATGCCAATATAGATCATAGAATCTGGTGCAATGTTTGATATCGACCAAGTGCTTAATAACTACTGCACAAATAGGTTATTAATTGAATAAATCATCTCCCACAATCATTATTAATGACATAAATTAGAAATATATCATATTCAACTTTATTGTAGAAAATTTAAGAAATCCCCAAAGCCATATGATTAAGTAGCATTCTCTTACAAAACTAAATTCTAACTTTTTAATCTGCTTTATTAAATAGATTGACTGCTGAGGTGGCAGGCAGTCTTGGGGAGGGCTCTTATCCACACAGATAAAAATAATGAGAAATAAGTAACCTGAAACTTGATTAATATAAATTTATCATCAAAGGTGAAAAATAAAAATAAATCTTTTTCGGTGACACTTTAAAAGTTATTCCATGCTTGTGAAATCATCTGTGAATACATATCAGTCATATCAGCAGGAAATATTCCTATTGTACTTTCTGTGCATTTAAATCATCTGGAAATACACTCAGTCCAAACTCTAAGTGAAGTGCATTGTTGATAATATATCCCAGTAGAAAGGTCAAGAACAGAACCTGAAGACAGGACTTTAATTCTGCTAAAAATGAACTGTTATATAGATAGCTAAATTCCCTTACCTGTGAAATATAATAGAATCGGTATTTCCAAAAGTGGATTCCACGAAACTACTTCCCTAGGATGTTAACAAGCATCTTTCCAAAGTATCTTTTCATACACATATAACTGAATTAAAATAATCAGATTTCCTCATTGTGGAATACTTAGACCATTAATAAACTAACATCTGTGAGGGTTCTGCAAGAAACAGAAATACTGCCCAGACATTCCCAAAATGATCTGTCTCTGAACATGGTGTTTAAGGTTAATAGAATTAGTGTTCCCCAGCGGGGGAAAGAGGCCAAACTGGAAGCTGGGCCCACATCCTGTGTGTATGTCAGAGACCTTCACTCATCCACTCGAGCTCATTTAGAGATTTAGTTCATAGAGAAGAAAACTGAACGCCAGTAGCCGTAGCACTAGGATTAAATTCAAGAGTAAGCGTATTTGCTTCTACACAAGTAACTTGAAGCTGCAGAATCCAGATTTATAAAGTTACTACAAACCAAGTTTAGTCACACTCGAAAAAAGTGAACTACATTAACTTGACACATAATTGGCATTTTAATGGAGAAATGCAAACCTATCTAAAGACATTCATGATCAGTGATATAAAATTGTTGAAGATGTTAGAGAATGCTTATGTTCCTGCAGTTGAGAGGAATAAAGCACGTACTACTTACGTTCTTTGTAAAAGATTCACTTTGTATGTGAGCAAAATATGTCTACATAATTATTCTTTAATAATCACATAAAAATATCAATTGGATTTGAAACCTAATCAACATATGTACCCATCTCATTGGTTTTATAAAATT
This sequence comes from Loris lydekkerianus, assembly GCA_963574355.1. NCBI lineage: Eukaryota > Metazoa > Chordata > Mammalia > Primates > Lorisidae > Loris > Loris lydekkerianus. The sequence continues at coordinate 85,185 of CAUYPK010058895.1, read as the reverse complement.
ATTTAATGTAACTCACATGTACATACAAATAAAAACTTACTGTTGGCAAATCAATAAATATAAACCAAGTATTGTAACTGGTTCTACCCAAAAAAGAGGACAATTCAGAGAATAAGACAAAGAAGTTGCCTGTCACACAGAATTATAGAGGAAACTTACCACCTCACCACCATTCTATCCACTTTCATCTGATTAACTGTCCTTAAATTCTGCTTTGATTACACAGTTTTCTGCTCAGGATCATCAGACAAGCTTTCCTGGCCCAAATCAAGTCCAAATCATTGCAGAGGAATTAAAGATACTTGTATTTTTAATCTTACCTTTATACTTTCGAGTCATGTATACTAGAGACTTCTAATATGATCTTTGCATTGTACTATCAGCTTGGTGTCTTTTTTCTCTTTCTCAAATAATTTTTATTGCACTGACCTAATAATGACAGAATTTCCTGAAATATCCTTGTATTTATCACATTTTAGAACCTCACCCATCCTTTAATGTCCATTATGAATTCACTCTTTGAAGTTCTCCTTTCTTATCATCCCACATGAATAATCTCCACTAAAAGCACCTGTAATTGTGCAGGTCACAAAGGACCTTTTAAAGAAGTTCTGTTTGCTCACACCCAATGCTGAAGCATTTTCATGAAAAAATGGGAGATGAAATTTGCTGCCTGCAGCCTTCCTTTTGACAACATTCTCCCCCACAGGGATACTCCTCTCCTTAATATCCACATGTATCAATTCTCTAACCCCTTCACCCAAAGTAGGAGTTAACATATTTTAAAATGTGTATTCATTCACATCCATGTGTTAACGAGACACTTGCAGTGTAAGACTAAATTATAACTGGAAATACAACTTTTGTCTCTCTAGGTAAAAGCTATAAAATGAAGGAGAAAGGAGAAGGAAAAAGGAGAGACTTTCTCCCATTCCAGGGAATCATACTATCTCAAGACCGACTATGAATAAAACACTGATCCATTATTTTTAATATTTTGATGAGCACTTGCTCTGTCTCAAAAATTCTGGGGTACCAACTCATGGGGTATCTTCTCGCTCTGTCAATGCTGCTTTTGAAACTGGCAAGATCTAACTCATCTTTAAAATTGGTCTCAATGTTGTCATTGGTCTCAACATTGGTCTCAATGTTGTCATCTCCGTAAAATCTTCGTTCACACCTCCCCAACAGGTTTATGTTTTATTGAGATTTTTCTCACAGTATTTTTTGTCTATACCATTAAAATCTCATTCATTATGTCAATACTAATGACAAAGGACAACAGACTCCTCCCACCCAGGTGACCTCGTTCCCTCCCACTGATCTTCATCACTAATAACGTGATGATTCCCAAATCTACGCATCTAGTCAAGACTCCCCTCTGAACTCCAGAACTTAGGAGACAAGCACCACATCTAAGACAAAACTGGTTTTACACTGGACTGATCATTCTTCCAAATCCTATATCTCCGTTTACACTATTATGTCAACTGTGCTAATGCCCACCCAGTTAAATAATACTTCCTTTTATAAAAATTCTAGTACATGTCCAAATAAATAACAAATTCAATAGATCTAAACTAAAAATATCTCCCCCTCCCTATATGGCTCCTTCTTTGACAATGTTCTCTACTGCTTGGAGACAGAAATGTGCAAGGTAAATTCTTCTACAACACACACGATAAATTGTTTTAAATATAGTATCCAGGTGTAAGCATATGGTTTTCTGTGTCTCTGCAGTTTTACCATGTCGTATCTGAATAAATTTACAATTATTAATATTTAATCTTGCCATCCTCTTTTTAACATATGTATTCCCTGGTAGTTTAATTACTAAACATTTATTTTTTAGCTTGCCACAGTGCTTCTACATGTTACATCTAGTTCCGGTCCTTACTTTAAATACTTTCTTGAACAAAAGTACATTAAGTTTCCTAATAGTTACTATTTTTTCACATGTTGTGAATTGAAAAACTTTACACATATGAAAACATTTTTTACCAATATGTCCCATAGACAATTTTGATAAATAAAAAGACAGAAATAGGATATAATCAGGAGATGATTATTCAATCTAGATAATATTGTTACACATTTTCTCTTATCAATTAAAAAATTATATAGATGATAAAACCTACATAGCTATTCCTTTATTCCTCAACTCTCAAATTAAGAATTTAAACATGTAAGCACTGGGCTAAGCACATATTCACTTTGAAATGTATAAAAAGATTATAAAAAGATTGCATTAACATGCACGCACGGTGCCCTTTGAGTTTAACAAATAGACTTTAAAACTTTTTAAACATAGACTACTTATATTTTTCATGTTTACAAAAACAGGGAAGAAATCTCACATGCCTCTTTCAATCTGTTTAACTCAGAGACATTTACTGACTGTCCTGGGTAAAAACCCACCCATTTTGCCCTAGGATGCTTCTTTTGAACTCAGTTTTTGAATAAATATAGAATGTCCTTCTAATTGTCCATGTAAAATGTGACCAGTTTTTTTTTTTTTTTTATGTTTTGTTTTATATTTCCTAGTCAAAATTACGAGATGGTATATCTTACTAAAGTGAGTCCTTTAAAAGAAAGTTTATTGCCACACAAATTTGAATCTGCAAAAAGCAAGTGCATATAATTTTGCAAGGGCTTTATAATGTCCAGAAAATTATCACAGCCTAAAGTGAAGATGTACATTTTCTTTATTTCCTATTAAAGTTGAATCTTTAATGGCCAGAGCAGAGTCTCAAATTAATTATTTTACTGTTATTGGGTTTTTCATCTTGCCTCCCTCCTAAACTCCGTCCAGCTTTCCCAGGAACATTAGTGGCTCATTAGACGGCTCAGAGTTAATCCGCGGGGCTACACATTTGTTCCATCATTAAGGGCTGCTTTCCCGGGAGTTGGAAATAACCAGAAATCTAATTTTGGTTAATTTCATTGTCTAGGTCATAGAAGTAAATTCAACATAGTCAGCTTTCATAAAATTATACGTTATTAAAATAAACTATATGTTTTGTAGAAATGCAAAAACATCCCCACTGAGAAAAAATTCCTTAAACGTCAGAGTACAAAATAAAATAATGCTTACTTTCCTCAGGCATCAGTTAGCAGGATGTTAACTCTGGCTTATGTAAGTTGACGACTCCTACATTTCCTCAAACAAATTCTCATCGTGCCTATGTATCAGACTTCTGTTCAATCCACACATAGGAGTCTTTGCCATATTTTTGCATTGCCTAAGCAACTTCCTCTTCATATTTCCGGCCCAGTAAACACCATTACTCACTTACAAAGTCACTGATTTGAACTGCATTTTTGCTGTGGACGTACTGAAGGCTGTGCTCAAATCCAGTTAAGTGCCTATTAATACTTACATTCATTCACATAGTTCATGAATGATTGCAAGTTAAACATTTCTCTTCCTGTCTCTCCAGGTACAATGCTGGAATCGATTCTGATACATGTTCTATTGAACGATATTTGTTCCTGGCTTGGAAGCAGGGCTACAAAGTGAAATTTTACATTTATAGATGACATTAATTTTGTTTGCTGAGTAAAATGCCAAGAGGATAAGGCTTCGCTGAGAGGCAGGGTAGAGAGAAGCACTTTTGGAATCAACAGATGTGCCATCCAGCCCCAGAGCTGCCACGTATGATTTCCTGGCCTTAAGCTCCCTGTACATCGAGTTTTCTCAATGTAAGATCAAGATTACAAAGTCATGGACCACACAGGTGGCAGTGAGATTAAACTAAGTGAGGCAAAGGCAAAACATTAAGATGGGTACGGCACATGGAAAGAGTGACAGGAGTCCAGAGGTCTATGCTCAGATTCCAGGAGTGTCTCCTCATTAATCTGTCACCTTGGGCAGCTCTTTTTTCAATCTTTCATCCTCTACTTCTGAAAATTGCCAATAGCAACAAGTAGCTTCTGAGGTTGTTTACATCTAAATAAGAGGACATCTGTGAAACCCCCTGTAAATTGTGAAGTGCTTTACAAAGATGCTATCCCTGCACCTTAAATGTTGTCCAGAAAACACAGGTCAGAATCCCATCTGCCAATTCCTAGTTATGGGTTGGGCAGGTTACACGACCTTGTTAAGTTTTTCAGTTGTTTTTCACTTTCAAAATTCCAGTAACTTTGACATCAGTTTTTGCATTTATTTAATGAACTAATCTTAAGTTGAGGGGTAGTATTAAATGTGCTATTTTTATTAATGTTTCTATTTTTATTCTTCAGAAATTCTGGTAAATGGGGAAAACTGGTCAAGAAAGTTGGGTTTGGGCAAGTACAAAGTAATGCTTTCATGAAAAAAAAAAAAAAAAGCGACACATTCTTAGAAAGTGATGAATGCCAAAACGTCAGATAAGACAGAAGGAGAGGATCTATTATTACACCCCATTTCCTGAAGACAAGAGTCCAGTGTGTACTTGTCAACAGTAAAGGTCAATGCAATCGTGGGCATCATTTAAAAGGTTGTTGGAAACAAATCAAAAAACATGATTTCTTTTTGGTTTTACACAGATATGTCTGGGGATGATGCTAAAAGGAAGTGTATAATTATTGTGACAAAGCCCCACAGCGTTTGCTTTTATATATTCTCCATTTAAAAATGATTCTTTCCCTTCCTTGTTAAATTACCATTTTACTTGCTCTCAAGTAAAATGAGCAGGAATGAACATTTACAAAGGAAATTAAACCCTCTTGATCTAGCATGGTCAGTGGTCAGATTGCATAAGTGGGGAATTAGCCTGCAATCATTGGCATAATGATATCACATTATAATGAAAATCTGCCCTAGTTGGGTCTATTCAATGTACTTAAAAATCCTTTAGAAATTAAGACACACCTATCTCTTAGATAATGATACATTAAAGCATATCTCATTATTGCATTTACAAATGCTAATTTAAAAGAATAAAAAATGTCTCCCATTGATTTTGCTCAAAGAATACACTGTTAAAAATCTGGACTTTAACTACACTCCTGGCAAAGTTTGCAAGTACTTTTTCTGTCATTATAATTCTTATTCTTTTTCTTACCTGAAAAAAAAAAAAAAGCAGCACATTAGTGACAGTTGTTCTCCACTCTGAGAACATAAGAATCACCTCTGCAGCATTGTAAACAACAACAAAAACTGTTTATTCCTTCTTTTAAAAACAATGGATGTTCATAATAATAATAATAAAAAAAAAAAGCATACAGAATGATTCATCATTTTTTCTAAACTTACCACTGTTATTCCCTAAGGAACTGTTTGTTATTTTTCATGTCATTTTATAAACTATATAAGCAAAAATATTATTCTATACCTATATCTATTTAAAATAATTTTAATATAAATAAGATCATACTATCCAAATTTTACTATAAATAGCTTCTTTCCTTTAAAATATATTTAGAATATTTTTCTCCAATACCTACGTGGAGGTACAGCTTCCTTCTAAGTATGTAAAGGTTCACCCACAAAAAATTCATATATTACCTATAAATCAAAATCAAAGTGAGGTTGTAGGAAGGAGCAAAGAGGTCACTCACTTTCAGAGGTCATCAGGAATACTGGATATTACAGAGAGTATGCAGACCTCGGGGACGATTCATGTCTTTCAGGTGGAACTTTGTTGGTTTTCTATCAGTAAATGTTTTCCAAGTACAATGCTACAGTAAACAGCTTTTAAATATCACAATGCAGGTAGAGTTAAAGTATAAATTCACAGAAGTGGAACTGCTGGCTCAGAGGCTATATGCATCTTTAATTTGCCAATTTTTTTTTATTTTGGTGACAGAGTCTCACTACATTGCCCTCACTAGAGTACTGTGGCATCATAGCTCACAGCAACTTCCAGCTCTTGGGCTTAGGTGATTCTCTTGCCTCAGCCTCCCAAGTAGCTGGGACCACAGGCGCCCACCACAACACCCGGGTATTTTTTTTGTTGCAGTTGCCATTGTTGTTTTTCAGGCCTGGGCCAGGTTCAAACCCACCAGCCTTGGTGTATGTGGCTGACGCTGTAACCACTGTGCTATGGGCGCTGAGTTCAAATTGTTTTTTTGGTTTTTTTTAATGTCATATTAATTAATACTCCCATCATGCCTGTATTTAATAAAATATTTTGTATATTTTTATGAATACATATGAATATTAAATATATACCTATATATAAAGAAAGAATTTATGACATGTCTGTGGTTGTTTGTCGGGCAGTACTCACGGCTACGTCACTAAAGCACTGTTGTGTATTTTTAAAAATGAAGAAAACTATTTACACACTTATTTGCCTATAATTACATAAAAACAAAATAAAACATTTCACAAAGTATGTTTAAGGATTGGTAGTTTGTAAAACAGGATTCTGTGCCAAATTTAGGAAAATATCGGGGCGACAGGCACTGTTAGCTGCAGACCCAATGTTAGCTGCAGATGGTGAGAGATAAGGGGTTGGGTTTAGCAGGGTCATTCTATTCCCTTTGTTAGTTATTGGTCAAGTAATGGGCTTGTATCCAAGTTCTGGCCAGTGAAAGCCACAGGGAAAGAACCTGTGAAATATTTTTCTTTCCTCATAAAATTATCAAGGGTCACACAGATAGTTATTCTGCAACATTCTGGCCAACACCACCTTTGAGCTTTTCAAATTTTTTCAAATGAAGACTTGATGCTGGAAGCAGAGGTGGCTCTCCTTTGAACATCAAGTTAGTGTCAAATGAATTCTGGATCCGAGCACAGGCATGAAATTATTAAGCCAGGCAAGAAAACCTGGAATCACTTATCTCCCTTCATAAGTAAGACAAGGCTTGTCTGTGTGATTTAATAACTTCAGTGAGGTTTTCTGTTGCTTGCAGCTGATGGATTATAAATGCTATGTTGTGTGTAGGCAAAGTTACCCTCCGCATGTGGCCACACAGGCAATGCTTCACAGTCACGATGGGAACGTTTGGAAAATACCATTTGTTAAGGTTGTTAGGCTTTTCTTTCCTAATTTCTGAAGGAATGTGTGATTTCTCTTAAGCTCTTCCAGACTTAATGTATATCCTACATCTTGGCTTTCTGCTTTGAATGCCAATTTGGTGAGGATCAGACCAATGTGCTTTACTTATTCATGAAAAAAAGTTAAAGAACACCCAGTTCACACTTCTGGGCGTTCTCTCTCATGCTTTGGAATGTTATGTGTCATTTCCTATGTGAGAATGCAGTGGATTACTTTTGATTATGAAAATATTAACCTTCCTAACAGCACCCAATATAACAAATCAGAACTTAGAAAGTTACCTTTGGAAAATGAATTTGAACTTATGTCTAAATTGCCTAAGAAATATTTTAAGTGATTAATCTCTGTCTCTCCCTTACATATTAGTTTCATTTGCTCCTGGTGACAAAGTAGAAAAAAGAAAAAATTACTTATTTAGCAGACCTAGAGAGTAAAAAGTTATAACTGTATCAAAGTTTTCCTGGGTTTATGTAATATAAATGGCAAAACTAAGGGCAATTATATTATTACATTTGTTGATTCATCCATTAATTCAATAATAGTGCATGAAATATTTACATAGGATGCTGATAACTATGCAAAGCAAAGTTTAATACTTCAAAAATACTTCCTATTAGTAGATTCCAGGAATAATTCTATAGGATGAAAATCAAATTTATATAGATACATGTGTGTGTGTGTTTGTTTTTAATTTAGAAAGAATTGCACCTCATGATTCTTAGCATTCCATCAAATGTAGATGCCCCTTGGTTCATTTCAGCCCAGCTATCTCTTAAAATGACATGTAGTCAATCTAAAATTTCTTCAAGTTTTATAATGTCCTCTGTCCAAAGCAAACATTTTCTTTTAATATGTGCATGGATAAAAAAAAAAAAAAATCTTAAGTATTAGATACTTCAGGTGTGTGTGCTGTGGCGTGACAGCAGAGTAAGCCTTATAGTTCCTTTGACACATGGTATAAATGGCAGCTTATTCCACCATTTATTGTGTTTGAAGTATATGCTCTTTTCCATATATCTATTGGTGGTTGTCCTCTGCAAAATTTCTCAAAAGCAGCTTTCAAAATATGAGTCTTACATAGGCTTGGTTTTCTGTGCTTTTGCAATGGTAAACTTGTAATGGTTTTTAACCTTTACAAAAATCAAATGGTCCTTTAAAGAGAAAGTGCATACAAGGTCTCAGACTTGGTTTTCAGAGAAACAAAGTCCTCTTTTCCAGTATGCTAAAAATCAACCATGCCTCAATCACATCAGCAGGCAAGTCAAAAATTCCTGCAGGTGATGACAGCTGATGCAGATGGTGACTTCTCCCCTCTGGTTTTCCACTGAGTAGCAGAGAAACAGAAATTAAAGGAGTTAAAAGCAGCGTACGGCCTGAGACCACCGCAAACTGGTTGATCATCTCTGAAGCACAGGCGCATAAGCAGTGTTTAAAATTCTTCATGATGTTTAGCATGCTCACAAGTTGGAAAACGGGTGCAAGTCTATTTTATTGTAATCTTATATTCAGTAGGCTAAATCTAGGCTCACCCAGCTGGGTTGTTAATACAGGTCAAGAAATAATTGGCTGCATTTGTTTAAGTTTCAGAAAACCTAAATGATCTCTGAATATGTTCAAGGCTAAGAAAGAAACAAAGATTTCTTCACTGATGTAATAGATTCTGACAAAAACATGAGAGCAGAGAACAGAAGATTATTATACTAAGATGCATGCACTTATGAAAAAATAATGAATGGGGAACTGATATTATGCTTGCAAAATTCAAATAAACGCCACAACTCTGTAATAAATGGATTATGATGGTGGGTGTTCCTACTCATAGTAAGCAGACAGGGGAAGAAATAGAGCAATTCAGTCCCACCATCATCCACAGGCACCAGCAGTTTTTCTTCCCTGGCACTCTCAGACAATGGCACATATAAATTTTGTAATACCACTGGGGCAAGACAAATCATAAGCTTTAATTTTAAAGCAGGTGATTCCATATTATTTGGAATCTTTATTTAAAACATGGACAAAGTGAGTAAACTAGAAGACATATGTGATTGTAATGTTCATATTAATAGAGTTTTATCTCAAAGCAAATGAATCAATTTTCCATCATAATTATACATATAATAAATGATGGGTATCTCTGTATAATCAACATCTCTGCCTTGGTAAATTTAGAAGATGCAAAAAATTAAAAAATAAAATAAATGGGTTCATCCAGAGGCTGATACTGGCCACTACTTCTCTTTCATTTACATGTTTTACTTCAAATGACAATAATCTATAAGTCCTACATTTCTTCATAAGTAGACACAGCAAATATTTGATGGTATATTATTTTCTTAAAGCCGTATTACCAGAGGATAAGTGGTTGCATAGACTTATGTCCAATGCTAATGTTTCAGGTTTCTCTATGTTACATAAGCTTATTTTATCTATTGCTTTATACATAGATTCATGTGCTGCAGTGGAAACCATCTTGTAGTCATGCACCACAGTTAATCACGTAAGACTTGTAAAGTATGTGCTACAACTACAGAGAACGGCTTCAAGGAAGTCGAGTGAAGGTCTTATATTGTCAGATCTTCAGAAAAAAAGTTTTTGAGACTATCACATTCACCCTTCACCCTGCTAACACTTCACTTCAACTATCTCTCTAATAACTCTGGGACTGTATCAAGTTTCCCTTCAAAAAGTAAACCTTTATAATGCTAAAAAAAAAATGTGCAAATTGCACTGGAAAGAGCAAACAGGCAACTTCGATCTTCCATAAAATCCTTCAGTGCAGTAAAGGCTTCTGAAAGGGCCCAAGCCTTAATTAGTGAGAAACACAACATCCTGCTGATGTACATAAAAATGATGAAATGTGGAATTTGATATAAAAATATTAAAAAATGGCTTCGGGATGTCAGATTTTGTTGTGCTCAGTAAGTGAGTTAAAGCCACAGAATGTTTCTTGTCTATTTATTTATTCAAATACTTGTTGAATATGTCCTGCACAGTGGTTCTACTGTGGAGTTACATAAGTAAATACAACTTTTCCAAATTCCTAATTTACATTACAAGGGGCATGATCTTCGCTGTGCTTCAAAACACTATTAAGAGGAGAGATTTACTACAATATATATAGAAAAGTTCTGCAAGGTAAAGGGTAAAAGAAGATCAAATATTCTATAGGCATTATTGTTTTTCAGAGAGGTCTAAGTTACCCCTCCCTAAATCTGATGTATTATTTGCTAATGGTTTCACTACATAGAAAATTGTACATTAGGAGTAGGAGCACGCTGCATGATGGCCACATTTCCACTGTTTCTTCGTGCAAAACTAGTTTCCTGAACAGAAAATACCATGGAATTCCAAGATGTTGTACTATCCTACAGGGGGAGATTAACATCCTGGAAAAATATTTTGTGTGAATTTTCAATATAGCTACGATACTTCATGGCTGCAGGTCACCCCGTGCAGGGACACCGCAGCTTGTGGGTATACACCGTCCAAGGACAAAGGTTCTTTCGGTGAATTCCCGGTATAGCCTTGTCCTGAATCTGTCATCACGTGATGCTGGTGACCTCTAGAAAAACTGTATGGGTAAAAGGTTCTCGGTCAAGGGCCCTGGGCAAGCAACACAGTCACTTACAATTTCTGCCACGACTGTCCTGTCACAGGAATCTGCTTCTTGCCTCCATACCCTTCTCACTGTGTTTCAACACTTGGCCTTGGAGTCAAAGCAAATGGATAAGAAACTGTAAGGACTCCATCTTAATTCTCACAGACTGATTAGAAAGTTCTAGGCTCATGAAAAATAAGTGCTTGAATAAATGACGCAACAGACATATTATTTGAGTCCTGGCTGCTTGCTGGAAGCCCCAGTATGTCCCCTTCTTGAGGGGGAGGGCAGTGAAGAGTCAGAGTAAGCTTTCAGGGAACAAGTGAAGACTCTGAGAGTCATGAACCCGTAGGCAGTCTTCTGCCTCCACTTTGTCTCAAACATACAGATATTCTGGTTTCAACTTTTCATTCATTTTTTCTTTCAAAACATATCTGAGTTGTCAGTCATTAGACTGTGTCCCAGTGCATATTGGAAATGTTTTGTGGAACTGAAGTGAAATGTAACTGAGAACTTGCAGCTGTGATGCTTGCTTCCACAAACGAATGCCGGCTCGGCTGCTGCTGAGATTGCCGTGGGAGCCACAGCAGATTCACCAGACATATTCTAGGGTATCAAAAGAGGAAGCTCAACAGGAGTGATCAAGTGAGACCAGAGGGTAGCAGAAGGAGGGCTGCAGACACAGGGCACAATATAGCAGAAAACTTGGAGGCCAGGATGTGTAGAATATAGCAAAGTGTTTGGAAAGGAGAGAGGCGTGAGGTGGACAGGTAGGCATAGGCCAGATCCTGGGGGGCCTAAAAATTACTTCCCCAAACTGGATTTTATTTTAAAGATAACCGTAATGCATCAAAGAAGTTTGAAGCATGAAAATGGCATACCTGTGTTTTAGAAAAAATCACTCTGAATTTAAATTACTCGGCTGTATGTCACACGGCCTTGAATGTTCTCATATGTAAAGGGAGAGAACATTTACTCAGGGGGTTGGGATAGCTGTTAAATGGAATATGTTGTGACCACAGTCTCAGCTCAATAACACACGTCCAGGAGAACAGACTTGATGGTATTTGTGCTTGAATAGAGCCTCCAGGTCCACCGCTGTAGCGGGATGAAGAATCTTCACCCAAATTTAATTTGACTCAGAATCTTAGAATGTGATCTTATTAGGAAATAGGATCTTTTCAGATATAGTTAGTTAAGAATCTTGACATAAAATCATCCGGGATCTTGGGTAGACTCTAAATCTAATCACTGGGGTCCTTTAAAGGACACTTGGAGACAGAGGCAGAGATTGGCTGTCACAAGCCAAAGAACATAGGAGGCCACCAAAATCTGGAAAAAGGATGGAAGCTTTTGTCCCAAGGCCCCTCAGAGGTGTGGTATGGCTGTGCCAACACTTAGACTTTGAAGCGTAGAAATCCAAAATAACAATAAATTTCTGGGTTTTTTTTTTTTTTTTTACACCCAGTGCATGGCACCTGCTCAGTGATGGCAGCCCTAAGGAATTAATACAACTGTGTCCACTAGCTACTCTCTTGTAGAAGCTACACAGCTTTTCTACACCTTATACCTTTGTAAAATTGGGACACCAATACTCCGTGTATAGGGTTACCATGTGTATTACCTGAGATTACACATGTGAAATACTTGGAGCAGTACTTTGCTCCACACCCAGTTAGTAATGTTCATTCTTTTAAGTACTGTGACAATACTAAACAGATAATAAATTGAAAATGTTTATTAAAAACCTTTTGGCTTCTAATATATTACATCCAAATTGATCGTTTTCTAATTTTTTCAAATATGCTTGCCCTAATCCATGCTATTTGATGTTAAAATATTTACTGTTATTGTCAAATCGATAATTAAATTCCTGTCAGTCTTTAATCGATCCATGATTATATATTTTTATTTTATTTTTATTTTTTATTTTAATTTTTTTATAGAGACAGAGTCTCACTTTATGGCCCTTTGGTAGAGTGCCGTGGCATCACACAGCTCACAGCAACCTCCAGCTCCTTGGCTTAAGCGATTCTCTTGCCTCAGCCTCCCGAGTAGCTGGGACTACAGGCGCCCGCCACAATGCCCGGCTATTTTTTTGTTGCAGTTTGGCTGGGGCTGGATTTGAACCTGCCACCCTCAACATATGGGGCCAGCGCCCTACTCACTGAGCCACAGGCGCTACCCATGCTTATATATTTTTAAAAGAAAAGACTCTGTCCTGAAAGCCCTCTATGTCACTTTCATCAGACTATTTCCAAGTGTTGCTATTAGCACGAAGTCTGCTTCTCCCCCTGAATACAGTTTTCCTGTCTTCTTATAGGAAAAGCATTGACCCAATGTTCTTGATTTAAAAAGGTACTTAACATAATTTTCTTGAGACTGTCTTTAGGAAAATAATAGAGTAAATGAAAAAATGAACGATCCATTGCAGTACAGTTTATCATGGAGTGTTGCACACCATTATCTCAAAAACATACAGTGTAGTAATCATTTGGAGTAGTGGTAACACATAATTGTATGCCAGTCATAAATTATAGGTGAATGGCAGTTTCCGCTAATGAGTGCCAAATAGGAGTGCAGGCTCTGTGGTGATTAGAGAAGATGTGGTTACGAATGCATTTATTACAGGGATCGTACAAAGCTCGTCAGATCGCAAATGGCAGGTGTATTAATAGACACCATGCCAGGCCACCTAAGAGTGTACATATCTACAAAGTAAAATACCTAATGATATTTCACTATCCCTGCTGGCCATTTGCATTTAATTATTAGGTATGGGGAGTGGTGGTCCAAGTGAATGAAAAGCAGAAACTGAGAAGAAAATAAGTAATAAATCCTTCTGCTTATATGTCCATTCTTCAGAAGTACTCCTGTCCGATTACATTTACTTTACATTTCTTTAGGAAAGGCTTGTATGTACTGACCCTCAGCTATATCTTCTGTCTCCTTTCACATCTAAAGTTTATTTACGTCACTTCTCTGATGCATGAAGAAGGCCACTCCTCACTGACTGGTAGTATTTGCCTTTCTAGAGGAGATTTCAAAATACTACAAAATAGCTACACGTTTATTCCCTGCCCCATAGGTACTATACATTCACCTAGTACATATTTATGCTTGAGATGTGATGAAATTTCCATTTATTTTGATATAGCTGAATTCAAAGGTAATTTATGAGGTAGAACTGAGTGTAAATGAGCGCAGTAATAGTATTTCTTCCACGATTGATCTTTCACTTCAATGTATATTACATACTTCATTGTTGCTTTTTGTTGGAAATTGGAAATACAATAAACACATTTTTAGATAGTAAGACTTAAATAATGGTAGTTTCCCTAAAGTCTCATTTTAAGAATTATTACAAGATTCACTTCCAGAGGGAAGTGACCCTATGAATATGAATATATACTGAAAAATTCAGGATGATAGAGGTTTGAAAATATAAATTGTATCTTTTTAATTAAATCATAATAAAAGTAGAATGTGCATTATAATTACTTAGCATTTGATTTGTTCTGATGTGCTGGTCCGCTGGTCTTTGCCTTACAGTTCCTACCTGGGTTCTCACGACCTGATTTTATCTTAGATATCTCTGGTTAGATATGAAATAGGTTTGGTTATCATTTGTACAAAAATCAATAGGTATGTGCAAAATTCAAAATCACTTTTTCTCGGAAAAAAATTTATTTCTGCAAATTAACTTTAAAACTTATTTTCCAGGAATCAAATGTTGGCACAAATGCCATCCCGTTTTTTAGATTTATCTGAAAGTACTTTTCATAATCTTTACCTTTAATTAAAACAAAAATTAAGTAGTTTCTTTTGTAAATTCAATATTTCCTTGCTCATAAAATGTATAAAAATTCTACAGCATTTTAAATGATTTTTATTATATTAACTTCTAGAAACAACATAAAAGTGATTTTCTTCTTGAGTTTATGTGTATGGTACTTCTGTGGCACAAATACAGTCTTGCTCTACTGTGTTTACATTAACACTCCTTATTTGTTATAAGCTAAGCTATTTAAGGGCAAGGACTATGGCTTATATACCTGGTATCCTTCATAATTTAAAATCAGTACATCAAATAGTAGGTATTTCATAAATACCTAGAAAATGGCTTGTTTAACGCATATTTAAAACCTAACAAATAGAGCATTTCAAGTGGTAGAAATCTGTACCATAGCAGCACTTCAGAACTGATTTGGTTTATGTTTTTATTAAATAAATTTTAAACGTGTGGTCAACCCATACTGATAATTTCTCCTTACCGAAGTGAAGTATGAAAGAATACAAATATTTATTTGACATCAGCAGCATATATTCAAAACTGCGTGCTGAGACAGTTTGAATGGTTCAAAATAAATTTAAATATTAATACTACCTTGTTTTATACACTATATGCTACAAGCATGTTTTAAGCATCTGATTTTGTGTATAGACATGGTACCAAGAACATTGTATTATTCTCATTTATTTTTCACAATAATTTCATGATATGGGATATAGAACTGGGCCAATAAAAGGCCTCTTCTCGGCAGCTCAGTTTTAGGGAAGAGAACGTACGAACATTTAAAATCAAGAAATTCCTTAAAGTACCTGTCACTGCGCAGCCTTGAACGGTCATTCTGTGCTCTAGGGGCAGGTGTTCTTTAGAGCCTGTAGACCACTGTCGTGATGCCTGGAATGCTGTATTTGGCTCTCATTTTCTACTCTTGACTTTACCTGCCTAATACCACACAGCTGGTAAGGGATGGCCGCTGTAACCCAAAGCCAAGCCCGTCTAACTCTGAGATGGAGCTGGTCAGCCCTTTTTCTCAGCTGCCTCCTATGGATATGTATTGATTACACCTCATTAGACTGGGTAAAAACGGAAATATTTTTAAATAACAAAAACAAAATCTGGCCAACAACCAGAAAAATCTGTTCATGTACTAACTCCTAGGATCAAGGATTGTTACCTTATTTGGGGGGGAAAAAAAAAAAAGTTCTTTGAAAATATATGTAATTAAGTTAAAGATGTTGAGATACAGGATTATCCTGGATTATCCAGGTGGACCCTGAGCCCAGTGATAAGTGGCCTTACACAAGAGACACAGGAAACATGTCACAGGCAGAAGAAAGTGGCGGAGGCTAGGTGACCCTGCAGCCAAGACTGGAACACGTGGTGAGGGAAGGGCAGGGGACAGAATCTCCTGACCAGCCCAGGGAGGGAGCAGAAACCTGGCAGCACTTACCATGGACTTTTGGCCCTTGGCTGTGAGAGAATAAATTTTGGTTATTGTACACCATCAAACTTTTCACTGTTTGTTATAAAAGCCCTAGGAAACTAACACAGATTTTAATTTTCATTCGGAAAACACTGGAGTTTTAAATCTACCATGCAGAATAGAACAGACAAAAAATCCTGTTTAAAAAAACAAACAAACAAAAAAAAAACACTTATATTTAAGTGATGTTTGAAAACTATTTGGGGGAAAAAAGAGAAGATTGGTCTTTATCTTTTTCCTTGTTCTATAGCTGAATGAATATAACAGGAGATGATAACAGCACATGCTAAATTTGTGCTAAAACGCGGATGAGATCATTTTCCCCTTTATTTGGAAGGCTCTGAGCAGAGTCTGAGATCGGGATGGTGGACACAGAGGGGAAGCCCAGGGAGCCGTCTTGCCCTGGAGTTGGAGGCTTGTCTTCTGTCATCTTGCAACCGCACTGTTGCGAGGGCGATTTCTCTTTTTCTCCTTCCTCTTTTCCTTATTTTTACTCCCATTTTTTGAGCACCCGAGGAACCCATTCTCATTTTCATGCTGTGTTTTCATTGGATTCATTCAGTGCATGGAAGGCATTTTACTAGAGGAATTTGGCTTTTCACAGAATTCAGTCCAGGAGGTAGATTACTTAGCAAAACCATCACCTCCACTTCCATGGTGCCCTTTATCTTCCCATCGCAGACACTCGCACCGCTTCCACGGTGCCCTTTATCTTCCCATCGCAGACACTCGCACCGCTGCCTCGGGAATCCCATCTGCAGGACATGGCCCCTGCACATCAACTACATTATCTCAGAGTATGCACAACTATTGATTCTGACGTGCTGACTTTGTCTATTAAATTAATGTCACTTTTGACATTCAAAGTAAGCTTGAGTTCTCCTTTGTTAATGTTATTTCAGCCAAATTAAATTAGGCTGAGATCAATAACATGTACTCATGTGAACAAATGAAATAAAATAATAATAATGCTTATATAGTTTGTTAGTGTAAAATAAATTTCTGTATAGTTTCTAACTATATTATTAAATTTGTTTTTCTGTGAGCTTTTGATGGACTATAAAATTAAACTATGTTAATAATAGTGTAATTGAAAATAAAGGTGTTCTACAAATTTACGATATATGAAGTTAAATTAAACTTGCCACTTATTAGTTTTGAATATAGTGATAATGAAATAAAATTAAAAATTAATACAGGTGCTAGTGTGTTCTAATCTGTTGGCAATATTTAAGATTCAAGGAAGACATTCCTGCATCTTATATAATTACCAGTTATCTTTCATTTTAAAATTAGTCGTTTTATATTCAACAGTATATTAATTATTTTTGCAAATATCTACACCTGAATTCACTTGCTCAACAACAGAGATTATCATCTCTTGTTGATTCTACAATATGACAGTCTAATGCAGGTGATCTAGTAAAAGGTAGATATCTTCATAATGATATTCCATAATCTTAATTCAAGTTCCTGTTGAAATTAGTGGAAGCTTTAACTGATTCAAGACTGAGCACGACTGTATTTCCCTATGTGTCAATATTTCCTTCACTAACATACTTAATGTTTAGTTTGGGGCTCAAGATAAGACCCCAGATTAATAGAATTTAGTGGGAAAAATCTAATTTTAGGGGAAAACACCTCAACTCATTTTTTTTTTGTCATTGCTCTGTATTCTAGAAAGAGTTATTTTCTGTTTATACCTGTTGAATCACTTACTGAACAAGTGTTATAAATATGAAAAAAAATACTTGGACTTTAATAAAGAAGCACACAAAGCATTTAAACTGTATTTTCAAGGCAAGGTAGAATATAGTCCACCTAGTTTTAGAAGTAGAAAAGCAATCGAAACTTATTTGGAAGTGGGGCAGAGATGGTATTGACAACAGGCATTTGCTTTCTGGCACGTGCCTTCTGATTTCCTTTTCCCGCGTGTTTATTCTTCATAGTCTCCGGAAGGTGTGTCTAATCTACTGAGGCTATGTCTAAGGATGTTAAAAAAAAACTGCAGCCTAAAGAAGTTCAAAGAATCAAATGAGGAAGAACGTGATAGAAGGAGAATTATGATTCACCTCAATGGACTGTTCTTCTGTCCTATTTCTCATGAAAAATTTGGAAATATGCAAGTTTTTTAGAATCGTGTCTGACAGTCATTTTGTAGAAGCGCCTAGATTTGTGGAATCAACACAGGCATGACTCAACATTAGGCAAGTGTCCATCATCTTCCTTAAAGCCTTTGCTGCACCGAGCCGAGTCCCGGCTACAGACGTGCTCGCTGTTAGCCAGGAAGGCTCTTAGCCATAACCAGCTGTCAGGATGGGACTGAAGGCAGGTGCTCTGTGACTCAGTTTCTTCTCCACACACAAAGGGGCTTCAGAGGGGATAGATCCCTCTCAAGTCAAAATTTGTAATTATCAGATTTATTTTTAACATGTAGACAAATTCACCAGTCATTTTTGGGAAGAGCATGTCATTAAATGTAATCACTAGTCATTTGGAAAGAGAAAACCACTGATTTCTAATTTGTCCTAAGCACAGAGCATTCGACTGTGTTGTGTGGTCTGCATCAGGCTAAAATGCTTGGGATTCCTTAGGTCATCAGGCAGTTTCTAGTAAGTGGAGTCCCTTTTAGTCTTCCAGAATCGGGCTGCATAATCACTTTTACTCATTATGAAAATATAATAGCATACATAGAAGACTCACCCACAAAAAACAAAACCTAAAATGAAATAATGGAAAACTCCAAAAAGGAAAGTTAATATTTTTCAAGTTTTTGTTTTGCCTCGCTTTGTTTTGTTTTTGTTTCACTTCCAGAACTCACATCATCACAGCATAACCTTGAAACACAGTTAAGAGTTTCCATCCAAATATAGATCATTGAAGCAATGCAGAGCCCTTCAGCTTACAAAATATCCTCATGAACAAAGAGATAAAAATGTAATGAGGTGGTTGTCTTTGATATACCCTGAAATTTCAGTGCTATTGCTTTATTTTATGATTTCCTGGAAGTGTTCTTGTGACTATTCACACTTGGAATACATTGGATTCAGCCAGAGAGTTTCCAATCCATTTATTTTAAATCCTTGATAAGTGAATCTGATTGAGGGAGACCGCTAGTAGCTATAAAAGCTGGAAGAATTTGGGAGGCATGATTTCAACTGTGGACAAGTATTTATATTTTCGTATTTGGAATTTTCAGTTTTTTAAAGTTATTTCTACAACAAATGCTTTCTGAATTTTCAAATAAAATAAAAGGAAATTTTACATGTAAATTCTTTTACAACTTTCTTTACCCTGGGGTTTTTGAGCAGAAATAGTACTTTTCAAACTCACTATCTCTAAAAGCAACAAATGCATTTTCACTGAAATATCAAGAAGAAAAACAGTATATTTTTAGTATATTGAAGTCAAAGGATATATTTAATCTCAGAGCTCACATGTTGTTTAGGAGTAGGACAACAATAATTCACGCAGGTTTTTTTTGTTGTTGTTGTTGTTGTTGTTTGTTTTTTGCCTTATTTTCTATTCCTTTCATCTACTTGGAGACTTTTTAAGGCAAATTCAATTGGAAAATTTATATAATAGTTACAGAACGCTAGGTAGTGTGGGATGTAAAGGATAAAACGAGAAAGTGCTTATTTGCCCTTGGGTTTCAAAGATTGTAAAATATTAAAGATGCTATTTGCTGCATGTGAGATAAATTCTCTGCCTGAAAGGCTCTAAGCACCTACAAAATGGTCAAAGAATCTACCTCAACACTGATGTTTTTTAGCTGACCATCTTAAAAATCTCCATAAAAACTGAATCTAGATGATCTTTGGATTTTTTAGTGACCTTTAGTTTATAGAATAAAAAGATACAAAAGCTGCTCTTTTTCAAAAAGTATATATAACACAGAGAACAAGATTTCACACTTTTATTATCTTGTCATTACGAAAATTCCTACAAAAATATTTTCCTTTCAAATAATCATAATGGACAAAATACTAAGGAAAATAATGGCCTGGTCAAAGTCAAACTACAGAATCCTAAGGAGAAGGACAAAGAGAAAAGCAGAAAGAAGCAAAAGAAGAACAAATAAATAACAGCATCCTTAAGAGTACAATGCAACATCTAATTTCACTATTCGCCAGAATAAAGTTCTTTCCAAGCTTGTCTCCTTGGTTGCTGCCAAGTTCTTTAAAGTAAGATAGGACAATGTCAAAGGATAAGTTACCAACAGTCCAGGCGCGGTGCATAAGGTGCATAAACTAAACTTGGTTTGGGGCACTTGTTGCAAAAGTTGGATTATCAAAGCTATGTTTAGAGAGGAAGGGTCTCCCCAGGGAAACTTTTATATGAACTCTACCCTTTAGGATACAAGAGCCTTTTGTTTCAGTATTCATAGCTTCCTTTTGGTGGTGAGGGACATGTGGGTCATGCTAAACCCATAAGCGCTTTCTGAAAAATATGTACAACTGAGCAAGAATCATTCGCTTTTTGCCTTTGAGTAAACAAAAGTTAAACGTAAAAATTTAATAAAGCAGACTGATCTACTGCTATTTAAAGTCCTTCTCTTGGTGCTATGATACGAAAGTTTACTGTTCCTTTTTTTTTTTTTTTTAATATTTATTTAATTCTGAGGTTCTGGTAATGTCCTGGCGTTTTCTACTCTGGACTTGTGATGCCCTATAAAGAGGACTGAAGATAAATTCAAATTATAGTCCTGAGATCAGAACCTAACAGTGACAACAAACTCAACTCAAGAAGCTGCTTATACAACTTATAAAGCAGAGATTCAAATCCTCTCCATAAGTGAAGTATTCTAGATTGTGTTGGAAATCAAATCCCATGAAATGTTAAAGCATTTTGAAACCTTCAAATGTAGTTGAAACTCCAGATTGAATGTTCTTACATCTTCAATTAATCCCCAAATTACACTAAAATGTTAATAAAGGAAAAAATTATAACCCATGAGGATAATGGGAATGAAAATGGGCATGGAAGAAAAGGAGTTTTATGATCATGGCGAATTAATGGATAAATGGTTACCGATTCAGTAGAGAAGTATAAAAATCAACTTCCTTCTTAGGTTGTGACCAAAAAGTCTAAGCCACTGAACTTTTTTATAAAGCTAGAAAATCAGAGGCACCAACTAAATTAGAAAGTGGGAGTGAGGGATGTGGCTAAAAAAAAAAATGAATAGTTCAAATTTTGTGTAACTTCTCCACCTGAGGTAGCCGGGGAGATTATGCCAAAGCCTCTAAAGTCAGGGACACCTGTGCTCAACAGAAGACAAAGCATCAAAGTGAAAACAGGAATAAATACTGGAAGTTTACCTTTAAAACAATAAAATATGTAACTTCTTTCCTACACATCTATCAGAAAGGTAGCAAACAGATTCTCATCTCACTGCAGGAAGGAGGTGGAAGGTTTATTCTGCCAGTAAAACTGGTTCTTGTACCAAACACATGAAAAAGAGATGATATTCACGAGCTCCCTCAAAAACAAACTCCCACTTCCACAGTGAAGACAAGTAGTTCTACACACAGACTGGCCAGTTGTCCTGCGCCTTCTTGATACGAATAAGGAAACAAAAAATCATTAAGAATTTGAGAAAACAAATTAACCTAATAGACTACAGGAACCCCAAGAAAACGAGCGCTATGTATGAATAATCTTTACACCTGCAGCAGTGACGCTGTGGTCAGGCTGTGGCCAGCGGTCATTTAATTCCACACTATAATGCCAGTCTAAGACAGTGACAGGAAAAGAAGTACAAGAATACAGAGAAGTGGGGACGACATAAGATAAATAAATTTCACCTTTCATATTTGTATCTCATTATAAATGCCTCACATACAAATTCCACATATATAAGACTAAGCAAGTAATTTAGAAAAATGGAGACCCAGGCAGGAAGAAAGAGCTACAAGACTTACAAGCGGTTGCCTTTGAGTAGGCAGGAATTGTAGCTGGAGGACCAGTATTAATCTTTGACTTTCAAACTCTGCATATGTGCTACTTTGATAAAAATAAACATTCAACCTAAAAACACAACAAAAAATTATAATGTAAGAAACAACTTTGCAACCCAGTGCAACATAGACTCATTCTCTTACTGTACGTTTTCTATACGCTAAGATTTATTCTAGACAGTAGGGAAAAAGATAATATCTAAGTAGTATCAAGAGTTATCTTACTTACATAGTCTCATTTAATTCTTCTGCAGTGAGTTAAATATTATTCTATTAATTTTACAAATGCAAAATGTCTCCCTACCCCCAATGGGACACAGCATGTAGCAAACTTGTATATGAATATGCATCTGTTTTAAAAAGCCCTGTTACTGGCCAAGCCTGCTGGCACATGCCTATAATCTCAGCGCTCTGGGAGGCCAAGGCAGGTAGATTCCTTGAGCTCAGGGGTTCAAGACCAGCCTGAGCAATAGTGAGACCACCATCTGTACTAAAAATACAAAAGAATTAGCCTGGCAGTGTGGTAGGCACCTGTATTCCCAGCTATTTGGGAGGCTGAGGCACTGAGCTTGCTTGAGCCCAAGAATTTGAGGTTGCTGTGAGCTAGGCTGATGCCATGACACGCTGGCCAGGGTAGCAACAGAGCAAGACTCAATCCCTCCACTATTCCCCCAAAAGCCCTCTTATAACCAATCCTCACCTTAAACCTTTCAGAAGCTTCTTTTCATCTACAAGATGAAGTCCAAGCCCCTTAATCTATAATATTACAAGGATTATCCTCATACCACAAATATGAACATTATGATCCTATACCATTAAGACTGAAACTCTGCTGTTTATCTCTCCCTGCCCCACGTCCCTCAGCTCTGACACCACCCTCACCGCAGAGGCATGCTTGAATGTATGTGTTCTCATGCTCTGCTCTCTGCCTAAAAGGTGCTATCTTCTTTATTTGGCTTACTCTTTTTCATTTCTTATGATCCAGCCTATCTGTGTGAAATCTCTGCCTAGTAGCTTTCTCAAACTCTAAAACTGAGTTCTATGTCCTCCTGTGCTCCGTCAGGACAGTGCCCTCATCGACCTCAACACTCACACAGCAGGTGCCTGACACTAGTATTTGGCACAGCACAAGAAGCAGTATCTTCATGACACCGTGTGTCCAGCCTGTAATTCCAGCATCTTTAGTTCCAGTCAACTTTCTTTTCAAAAAAGAAATGGCACAGGGATTGATTTCAAAATATCTGAATCTGTCTTTTCATTTGCTTTACCAACTGCATCTATTATTTCCTTCACACAGTTCCACAATGCTTTGCTTCTTTTTACAGTGCACATTGCAGCAGTTCAATAAATGTTGACTGATTAACTTGGAGCAGGCGGCCAGGTGTTTGGATACATTAAAACTTACAAGCAGGTTCAGACACTAATAGAGAAACAGGAAAATGAAGCAAAATTATTTAATTAAACTTAGTTCCATTAGAGTGCTTGCCACAAAGATTTAATTTTGGAAAATATCAGCAAGTATAAAATTAAGTATACTTTATAAAAGTCTATTTCAAAGATGAGAAATTCTTGAAAAGCTAAATATCCAACAATAAGAAAACAGTGAGATGGGGAGATGATGGTGAAATGGTCAGATAGTGAGATGATGGTGCAAGAGTGAGATGGTGAGATGGGGAGATGATGGTTAGATGGTGAGATGGGATAATGGGGAGATGATAATGAGACAGTGAGATGGTGAGATGGTGAGAGGATGGTGAGATGATGGTGAGATAGTGAGATGGTGAGATGGTGAGATGGTGAGATGATGGTGAGATGTGAGATGGTCAGATAAGGAGATGATGGTGAGATGGTGAGATGATGGTGAGATGTGAGATGGTCAGATAAGGAGATGATGGTGAGATGGTGAGATGGGATAATGTGGAGGTGATAATGAGACAGTGAGATGGTGAGATGGTGAGATGATGGTGAGATGGTGAGATAATGAGATGGTGAGATGATGGTGAGATGGTGAGATGACGGTGAGATGGTGAGATGGTGAGATGGTTAGATGGTGAGATGGTGAGCTTCCTCCCATCAGCCCTGATGGCGGGATAATTCAGGTATCGGGCAGTTCACTGGGGATCTTTCCCTCCAGGAGCTCGTTTTGATGTCATGGGACCTCCCACTGTAGTTTTTATGAACCCTGCCCATAAAACAAAACCCTAGCACATGCCAGCTGGATGCAATACACTGAAACGATAGTGTTCTTTTAGAACTATGTTTAATGGTTTAGTTATACTGAAAATAACATGATTCATCAACATTTATTAAACATGATGCACACTTTATAGTTTGAAATTATTTCACCTCTCATTAGGAATATCTGTAAAAACTAGACAAAAACACTGATTCAAAGTTAAACTTCAAATTCTTAAAACCTATTATAAAACTTGATATATAAATTAAACGTAGCCAGTTTCAATTCTATACAGTGATGACGACACAAGTTATTGTACACAAAGGTATCTAAAAAATGAAATAAAGAAAATACATTTCATTTCCTAAAAGAAAAATAAGATTTTTTTCATCTAATGGCAGAGACAAATAAAATATGATGTTTTAACAGACGAAAATGCATCCCTTTGGCCCACGTGCTGGGGAAGGGTCTTGCCTACATTTGCAGAACATAATTCAACACCTGCCCCACATTTCTGTGTCCCCCACATTTCTGTCTCCTCCATCCCCATTTCTGGGGCTTGGACTTGAGTCGCTTTTACTTTAACTCATCCCTTCCAATACTTTAACTCATTCTTGGACTGCTCCTGCTCAACTTCAGAATTAGCCTTCTATGGAGCACCAGAGCCTGAGAGAGAAAAGACTCGCGGTCACGCGTCTCTGAGTCTCCCAGGTGGGGACGTGTTCGCAGGTAGGAGGCAGTTTGTCTCCATGACGTGGAAACACGGATGAAGCGTTTTGAATTAAAATCTACTCTTTTTAAAGAATTTAGATTTTTTCCATAACTTTAAAAGATGCATATTTGTTCCTGAAAATAATCAGCTATTCTTCATATAATTGTGATTTTTAAGCATTCATGAAATTGTTCCAGGAGTCACAGACTCACATCAAAGAAACATCAGTACTTTCATTAATCCAATGGCCACGCCAGGTGTGTCCAAACGTCCCAGGCCGTTCGCTGCGTCCCAGCAGCGCAAGCTGTGAGAGTGGCCCGTCCATCCAGCCATCCAGCTGCCCGTCCTGGCAGCTCTGAGAGTGGCCCATCTGTCCAGCACGTCCTGGCAGCTCCAAAAGTGGCCCATGCGTCCAGCCGCATCCCAGCAGCTCCGAGAGTCGCCTGTCTGTCCAGCCGCATCCCCGCAGCTCCGAGAGTCGCCTGTCTGTCCAGCCACCGTCCCAGCAGCTCTGAGAAGGCCCATCCGTCCAGCAGTGTCCCGGCAGCTCCGAGAGTGGCTGGTCCGTCCAGCTGTGTCCTGGCAGCTCTGAGAATTGCCCATGTGTCCAGCAGCGTCCCGGCAGCTCTGAGAGTCGCCTGTCGGTCCGGCCATGTCCCGGCCAAGCTCAGATCCTCTGGCGCTGCTCCACTTTTTTTTTTTTTTTTTTTTTTTTTTTTTTACTGCCTCTGTCCTTCCGCAGCGCTGCGGCCCAAGCTTGTGGCTCCATATGCAGTTGTCACCCGAGTCCTCCGGGGCTCCACTGCTTCACAGAATGTATGTTCTGTTCACCTAATTTCAACTCTGCGGGGCGACATCGTGCAGCTGCCGCGCTTCCCGGGGTCATCGGGAATCAGCAGGTCACCCCAGCGCGTCCTTCCACTTCGCCGCTGACCGCGAGCCTCCGAGGACCTGGAAGCGAAGACGCGGCTGCTCATCTCATCCAGACGGCTGTGTTCACAGCGGAGCTGTGTGCAGGCGAAGTTCCGGAGACAGCAGGAAGCTTGCATGCTCTGAGCGCAGGAGAGGGGATTGTCTGCAAGGCTCCTGCTCTCAGGGATTACCCCAGGGTCTCTGCGCCAGGCTGGGGACATGGCCCACGGCTACGGCGGCGAGTCCACGTCCGGGGAGAAACCTGAAGATGAGAACTTGGTCCTGGCATCTTGTCCAGGGCAAATGCTGGACGCAGCACGAAGGGTTCCCAGTCTCTCATCCACAGGATCCAGAAGGAACTGTTGGAGCGCAGCCTGTGGCTCTGGGGAGGGGAAGGAGGCGTGAGCGTGGGGAAGCCACAGGGAACGGCAGGACCAGCAGAGGATCTCCATCAACGACTGTGGACAACTGTAATAAATGTGACTTCATGTTTTGTTTCAACCACCAAACTGTCCCTCTGCAGTCCGGGAGGGCGCCCCTCCTCTGCCCATCTGCTCACAATACCCTGGAATCCTGGCGCTCTCACTGCGGGTCTCCTTGATTCCTGTCCATGTCTAGCTGGATTGCAGAGTTAAGTTATGATCATGAAATACAAACTAAATTAAAAAAAAAATTGCATTATGTTTTCCAGGCTCTGGGATTAGACTCTTTTTGTTGAAATTCTGGTAGCCTTGGGCAAATGATGGGATCTCTCTCAGTCTCAGTATTCATAAAGTGGGTATAATAAGATCTTAGATAGTTGCAGTGAGGTATAGTTTTTTAAACATCCATGTAAAGTGAATGTGAGAATACTCGGCATGTAGTTAGAGTAGAATAAGTGTCCTGTCATTAATTTTCAGAGAAATCCTGATATGATAATATTAACATTAATATTTTCAGTTACAAGGCCACAATTCTCAGACTGTCATTACTGATTTATCAGTAAACTTATGGATGCACTTAATTACAAAAAAGGTATAAAAATAATAGCCTTACAGAGTGCTCACTATGAGTCAAGCATTATTATAAGCCTTTTACATAAAACTAAAGTAAGCCTCCTAAGAGTCATAGGAAAAATACTATTATTATTCCTATTTTACAGGTGAGGAATTTGAGGTACAGAGAGGTTAATCCCCCAAGATCATGCAGCTCATTAGCAGTAAAGCCAGGTTTGCACCCAGGCAATAGGTCTTTAACCACGAGCTCTTATCCTGTAAATCACACCACATCAATCTCCGTCAGCTCCAGACTCCCATTCTATAATATAAGAATAATAAGCTCCTCCTCACAGGAAAAAAAATCATAAATAAACAGCCTAAATTATAATAATATGTGATATATCACATACATTGAAGTTCAGAATACTGTAAAAATATAAAGATGCGCTGGATAGCCCTTGGATCCTCTCCCTTTACAGTACCTTGTAGTCATGGAAACGTTTCCCTGCAACTCTATATAATAAAATGCATTCACAGCACTGTCGTAAGCACTTTATGTGTAATAACTCATTTAATCTTCATGGGGTTCTGGTATGAGAAAACTGAGGTATATAGAGGTTAAGTAACTTGCCAAAAATTATTCCACAGATAAATCCCTCAATTGAGATTTGAATGTGGGCAGCCTGAAATAGGAGAAACTGCTTCTTATACCTTATATAGCTTGCAGGGGAAAGGGGAAGAGAATATTCATGTCCTAGATTTTTCATGCAATAGCTTTGAAAATGTGTGGACACTAAATGTATTAAACTAGATGTATATACACCCACACACTCGATTTTATGGTTTCTAGAAATGGTAATGATACAGTGATACCTAAGAAAAGAGAAAAAGTACTTTATCTCTTTGAACCCATTAAGAGTATCATTTATTTTATTTCAGTGGATCCCCAGACTATCTGGAAATCTGGAGTATTGGATAAACTTGTTCATTTGATCTGATTTGTGGATAACTTGAATTGCTCCACCATTCCTGGAAGTGCATTAAACTTGTTGAGATAACTGGGGTTTCCCGGGTTTGAAATTTGGATAACTTTGCTCAGAAGAAAGAAATGGAGAAGAGAGCACGTGAAACACGTTACCTGAGAAAATATAGATGAAAATACTGTAAAAGAGAAAGAGAGGAAAACATTTAGCACACAGGAAACTGAAAAGACTCGTATATATGTATATTTATTTGTTCTCCAAACTCCTCTGGGAAGACATAGCTAATTAAATTTGGTTTCAGTGTGTGAGGATTCTATATGTGGGAGAGTAATTGTTTTTATCATTTCATAAAATATAGCTTAGCTCCAAAAACATTTAATCCTCCAAATCCAGGATATTTATCACTAGCTTAAAATTGGGCTCCAGGACTTTACCACAGCTGGTCATTAATCTACCAGATATGTTCTACACAATAGTGCATTATGAGACTTTAAAAGAAACATTTGTCTTAGCTGAGTATGTTTAAGTTTTCTCTTCTACTCATCTGAACCCTACAACTCGGCAGCACTAAGATGTCCTTGGGGCCTGTGTGTCTGGACCTGTAGACTGGCTTTCCCTCCGAGCTTCCTCCTGACCCTTCTGCCACTGGTCGGCTATCCCACTCCATCCTGCTCTCCTCCCACGCCCTCCCCCTGCCTCTCCCCTCTTTTCTGTTCCCCCCTTCCAAGAACATTCCACATTTCAGACACATACAGACAGACTCAATGATGTTTATCAATGGAATCAAGGTAGTCTAGGAAGAGAATTTGGGGTCCAAAGTAATTTCTAATTGTCTGGCCTCCTTTGGCCCCCTGTGATAAGTCAGGCCCTCCCTCACTCCCTGACCAGCCGCAGGTGGTTTCCCCAGGCTGGGTCAGATTTTCAGAGTCTCTTCTCATCAATGTATTTAAGTTCTGCTTTGTAGCAATTCCCCCATCACAGATTTCTCAGAGTCCTTCTGTTCCCCTTCACCAGGGCAAAAGACTTGAGTGCAAAAAGGACCTGAGGATGTTGTGGCAGAGTTGCAGAACGCAGAAGTTGGTATAATGAGCTATCAAAGTCAAAAATGGCTATGTCTACTGATATTCTGAGGCAGAAACATTGAACTCCAAAAGCAAAATTTTGAGTGTTTTTCAAGTAAGAGTTTTCCAGGAAGGGTACATTTTGCTCTCTTTGGAACAAGCTGCTTAGGAAGTAACTGCTCTGCTCTTTCAACAGGACTCCTATTAGCCACACTAGAATTCATAAAGAGTTAACGTCCAGTTCTCTCCCAGACCTGCTTAACCCTGTACATTCTACAACATTCACTTACTGAATCCAGATAGAAGAGACAAGATGTAGAAATAGCGAGTAGTGACCGGGCTGCTCAAGGGTTTCAATCAAGGCCCGGCGTCAGCTTCACATCTGACACACAAGAAAGGAGATACAGAGACCAGTGGGAGAGAGAGCGGAAGCAACAGTTACCAGGGAGAAACACGAGCCACGCACAAGTCAGTGAGCTACGGGTCGAGGGGGGGACAGTGCTCATATCAGACTAAATACGGCCGACCAAATAGTGCTCTGCTGAGCAAAGAAAGAACACAGCCGAGGCCGAAGGCCGGCCACCGACCTTCTCACTCTCTGCTGGTGGAACATGAATGCGCCTTGTGCTCTTCAATGATCCAATTTATTAGATTGCACGGGGACCAAGCAGATTGGAGAAGACACCACAGAAGCACATTCCCCACAGCTCTTCAGCTACTGCGGAGCAGCAGGAAAATAAACACCCCCATCAGTGCCACAAAAGAGAAAATGACATCCATTCAGGGCCAGGGGAAAATCTCTGGAATAGTGTGATGAATTGAAGAAACCAGGGGATTTTTATAAAATCTGCTTTATCAAAGCCATTTATTTTCTGAGTCTCTTCTCTTTTATACAATTAGCTCTCTGAACAGATGTGTGTAAAACAATCAGCTTTGCCACATGGAATTTGAAAAAGTAGCCCTTCGTTCAAAAAAGATGCTTGAGGGGCTATTTAAGAAAATAAAAATAATAAATAAATCTTAGGATATTTTTTACTAGTTGTAAGGCCCTAATGAAGAAAAATTCTGCCTTTTGCTCCATAAGACAACTCTGAATCTAAAGATGATGAGCTTATACAGAAGGGGCTGACCCTGTGGCCACCTCTCTGTGACAGCAAGGGACGTTCACAATTCCACCAACACACCACAGCATCGGGCCACACGGTGGTTTGGGTCACTCAATTACCCCAAAGGAGAAGGCTCCTCCGCCTCCAAACACACAGACGCCCAGGGATTAGAGGTCAGAGGCAGTCACACCAAAGGCAGGAAGAAAAACAGTGTCATGTGGAAAATGAAGACTTAGAAGAGCAAATAAAAGGGGAAATAGAAACGATAGATTTTTTTTCAGGTGAGGAAAATACAAAAGGGAAGGATGTATGAAAACAACGAAGTGGTTGGATTAAAAGAAGGCAGAGTCCCGGGTTGAATGTACGTGGAGATTTTACAGCGGTACACAAACACAATGTGTCTATTTAAAAGAAACACCTGCTAGACAAAGCACCGAGAATAACCTTGCCTGGGACCCTCCGGCCGAATCAAAAGTGAAGTGGCTGTGACAGTGCAGCTGACTTGCCTCAGTGTCCGTCTCCCCCTCAGGTTATCACAGACACAGAAAACAACACCAGCGGTTTCCCCGTGCTAAGCATTTCCTTCTTCACAGGTCTTTTTATTATTTCAGAAACTCATTAAAAAGAGCAAAACCTCAATAGCCAGCTACAACCTCATTTGGTAGATAGAATATTGGAGTTAGAAACGGGATAAGAGTGGCTGTTGTAGGCGATGAAAAAGCCGAGTCAGGGAGTTCAAGTCCCTAAACTACGCAGAAGGGTGAGTCATCTGTGATGTAGACGCTGTGAAAGGAATGGTGAGTAGAATGGAGATTCATGTGGTGCAGGGAGTGAGCTCTGTCACCCCAGGTGGAAACAGGCCTTGTATATATGGGAGAAGATTTGGGGACATGGCAAGACTGTGAAGGCAGAAGAATGTTAGCATAAGGTTTTCTCATCCCGAGGATCCAAATTATTTTGTTTTTTCCTGAAACCTCTACCACGTGGCAGGAAGAGGGAAAACACAGTGTCCGTGGGAAGGTGCTGACGGAGAAGGCAGAAGGGAGGCCCCGGGGTGAAATGCTCAAGGCCTGCTTTACCACCTAAACACATTTGCGTTCCTGGATCCTGCAGGACGGGACGCAGAGGTGATATGAGTCCCAAAGTACACGTAAACCTAAACACTTGTTTCCCAGTCTTCCACTCCCACAGATGTTCAATGAGAACAAAATAAATCAGATCCACATTTTAAAAATGCATCCAGTAGTGATTTTCCCAGGGAAAGAAGACAAGTGGCTATTTCAAAAGCTGATGTACCAGGTCAGAATACTCAATATATGATAAAAATTAATGAGCCAGTGAGTGATCCAGCTGCAGATCTGATCAATCCAGCAAGGGCACGTCGTGTCGCCCGAGTAGAGCCAATGAGTAATGGCGCTTTATGGCTGCAGCTCACATAACTGCAAATGTTATTAATGATTTTAATCCATCTTTTAAAATGACCCAAGTCCATTAAAAAATATCCTGCCAGCATGCTTATTCTGTAAACTTTCAGAAAATAAAGCCTATAACTGACCATAAATTGCATCAGTAAGTACCCTGCTGAAACCACTACTAATTATTTCTATTAAATTGCATTGGTCAGTATATTTCTAACATATTTAACAGCCACAAGCCTCTATCTTTTTTTAAAAGAAACAGATAAAGCAGAAAAAAGAAGACATCAAAATCATTTTCTATCATAGCTTTCCCATTTGTGACTCTCTCAACCAAAACTCCCTGTCTTGATCTCCTCATTTATATACCATTGCAATCGTTGTTTTTCCGATCACCCATCAGAGGAGTCAATCCTAATGTATTTATAAGTATCCTTGTTGTTGTCTCTGAACTTTTTTGATCTCTGTTTTGCTATTGAAGGCTTTCTTTTTTTTTTCTTTCTGCATAAAACACTTTTATTGTTAACAATGGAAACGCAGTCATAATTTGTCTTCGGTGCGTGCCATACTACTGTTCTCACAGAATCCAAATGGATGCAATATTGTCTCTCCGAAGAGCATGTCAGAACTTGCTGCTTTTCCAGAGAGCAGGTAGATTTCACCTGTCACAGCCACCTGCTTCCACAGAATGCTTCAAGTTTGCTGAAACGACTAAACGGCTGTAGATTCATCAATAAAATTATTAATCGATATTGGTAAACAAAAATACTGCTTTTTTCTATTGTTTTATTTATACCATTTGTAGTCAAAGACTTTTGTGAGTCATAGTTATAATTGAGAGTGACAGGTTTTAGTCCCCTTTCCAGAATCACATCCTCTCTTGTCAGGAAGTTACGAGGGAGACCTTGACATCTGATTTTCCTATCAGTGGTGATACTCTGGAAAAATTCATCCCAGGCATACTATGCATGCCAAGTAATATATTTTTATATTTGATTTACATAATTTTGAATAATAGCATGGTTTCCATCATTTATCACTGGTAAAATGATGATAATTTAGTGAAATTATAAAACATCTGTTTTTTAGAGCAGTCCTGGTCAACCAAAGCCACAGATGATATTAGTAATTTTGAAAAATGTATAATCTAAATTCTCTCTGGATATATCTCTAATGACTCCTAATTTTCATCAAAAGACTTAGTCCTTGGTCCTTCATTCTTGTCACTTTGCATTTTATTTCTGAGACAGCTCAATCCACAAACACATTAATAAGACTATTTCTTAAATGGTGACTCTCCCACCTTGCTTCTTCAGGCCCGTATGTTATGAATGATTCAATGATAATCAGATACTACAAATTCCATTATGTCCATATGACCAGTCAAGCTTGTTTCCTTATGTTCACTATCTTTAAAAACAACATTGTGTAATCCAGGGCAGAAACCTATGTGAGCTGTATTTAATTTATGTCCTTACTTCTTATTGAATATAAATTCCTTTGCTGAGGCAGTTGCAAATGCTCGTCAGGACCACAGCAAAGACCTCCTAACTGATTTCTTCACCTCTACTCTTTTCACCAGGAAATATCCCCTCTAGTCTCCTGCTAGAAGGAGCTCTCACATCACAAATTCCCTTTCATTGTGGCGGGCACCTGTGGTCCCAGCTACTCAGGAGGCTGAGGCAAGAGAATCGCCTACGCCCAAGAGCTGGAGGTTGCTGTAGCTGTGAACCCACGGCACTCTACCTAGGGCGACAACGTGGGACTCTGTCTCTAAAAAAAAGTCCCTTTCATTGTACTCGTGTTTATTTTTTTATCCTCTTTATTACTATATAATGTATCTCATATTTGTTGAATCCTGAATTTTAGCATCATCTGGCCCAGTCTAAGGTCTCACCACATCCTGGCTGCCCCTTCAGTCTCCATTGCTCCTCTCCAAGAGCAAACACACCATTTTCTTTAAGCACAGAGAACACATTTGCTTCCCTCCTGTGCCTTGGCCTGTGCTGCAGGTGAAAGGCTCTGGCCCTTTATTCGCCAGAGGATTCCTCCAACCCAGCTTTAATTCTTCCTGGAGAGGTTCCTATACTCTGCACCCTCACACCCCTTATCTTTACTTCTACCAAAATTCATTTCCCTATATTCTCACTGTATCTACTTCTCTATTTAATCCACTAGATTGTAAATTATCTGAAAGCAAGAAACAAATATTATCCAACTACATATCCCCAAACTAACCCATTACCGGTGCTCATGGAATGTCCGAGAATGTGAGCAAGTGAGTGACTGTTAAATACACGCCGGTCTATTATCACCAATATAGGTGACTTAACTGCCATTTTTGGAGAAAAACCTTCATATCATGAGAAGTATTATTTTCAAGCTACATGTGTATTTTATATATACATATATTTATTTGTACTATAGGAACTAAATTACTGGTGATATTTCAGAAATGAATAAAAATAAATATAAAAGAAAAAAATGAGACTTTAAAAATTACTACAAATTTCCAAATATTACACCACTAAAAATGTCTTAAATACTTGAAGGGTTCACTAATGCATGCTATTCTTTAAAGCATCTATAATTATATGTCTAAAACTGCACTATCCAACAAAAATATGAGCCACAAATTTTCTAGGGGCCACTTTTAAAAAAGTAAAGAGAAACAGAGGAAATTAATTTTAACAACTTATTGTATTTAACGCAATATAACTAAATTATTAGGATTTCAACATATAATAAATATTCAATTATTAATAATATATTATACAATGCATTTTATATTAAGTCTTTAAAATCCAGTGTGAATTTCATAGTTACGGTATAGTTTATTTCAGAATAGTCACACCTTCAGTGTCATGTAGCTGGTGTCTACTGTAAGGGAAAGTTCACGGAGTTCACAAGGACAATTGGTTCAAATCCTTTCCATGATAAATCGGTTAAACTGTAGCATTGAATAAAAACTGAGTTTCAGCTGGAAAATTGAGTTGTGTTTGTTTTTCAAGTACCCCAAAACAGTGACCAATATAAAGTTTAAATCATTTTTAAAGAATCAACCTTAGGAAATACCTATAGTATAAAATAAGGGCATTCTAGGAAGTAGTATCTGGGCTTCCCTATCACACTGTCCTAATTATAGCAGATGAGCTAATACACTGTAGATTTCCAGGCAAATTAAAAAGAACCATCCTCCCCAGGTAGAGCTTTCCTGAGGCAGCTTTTAACATAGTACATGGTATAGTCTATGAGGAAAATTGCTCAGTCGGCTCCTTCACGGTCAAATTTGGTGTGGATGACTTTGACAGTTCAAACTCTGATTCACAGTCTCTACGCCCTAGTCACGGAGCTAAGTCAACTTCTAAATTTTTAGACCAGTATAATTTGTTTCCCCTGATGATTCTTAGAATATATAAAGAATTTTTAGGTAGCAAAGTAATTTTTAAGAACATGAGCCTGATAATGGGCAAAGAACAGAAAGGGGAGCGAGGAGGACCATTTACACACTACGTGATTCGCTCTGTGCACATCTAAACGTGATAAAGTAAACACTTTATTTAGCTGACACTTGACTTGTAAAACTAAGGTAAACTGCAAGCCTCAAATCTCTGAAAACCCAAATGTTATATAAAAATGAAATGTTTTATTAAAACTAGTATGGATATTATTTCTGCTTGGGTGAAAATGGAAAGGAGAATAATTAAGAGAAAATAAAAATAATAAAAGTGACAGTGATACCTAGCCACATACCAAGTGCTTAGTGTACACCCCGAAATATGTTAGATGTATCATTATACTTTGTCTTTTACAAGCAGGAATTACGACATCCTTTCAATAGATGAATAAGCTGGAGAGTGAATAAAGAATTTCTTTCAAGTTGTGAGTTTATAAAGTGGCATCTATGAGTTTCTGACTCTCACTGCAAAATCAGGATCTTAACCAGAGTTATTATCTTGGAGAAGTATCTATAGAGACAGAGAGCACTTTCCAAATTCACTCATTTCTTAGGAATCCTTTTTTTTATCTAGGCATGTCTAACTTGACCCCAACAACCTGTTACCACCTACAATGTGAAAAACTCTATTAGTGGCATGGAACCTGCCTTTATATCCCTGAGAGCTAACAGAACATCTAGCACGATTCTGTTCTTTAAGGTTTGGGTGGACGGGTGAATGGATGAGGCTTGCCATTAGGGTACCGTCAATTTCTTCTTAAAATGACAGACTTTCTTTGCTAATGTAGAAAGATCAAATAGCTACCATTTGTTTTAGAATTATGGGCCTAACAGATATAAGACATTAAACATGAAGTGCTAGTTTATCACAAAAATTCCAGTGCCTGAATGTCTTGTACATTAAACATTTACCCTTCTCTAACTTGGTCAGAGCCAAGAAGTCAAGCAATAAATTATTATTATTATTATGCTACCTGGAGGGAAGAAAGGAGAATTATTCAGTAAGGTCCTCATATCACTCAAATTTGACTAAGTGATTCTTTCAGTGCTCAGGACCTAGAACCATGGTATTACTTTGTGAATTTCCTGTATTTTTGTGTCTGAACTCCCCAGAGACAAAAGACATCAGGGCTAATTTCTGTCAGCCTCATCTTGAAGTCTATGGCAGCATCAAAAGTTGACACTTAACCTAACACTCTCTGCCAGGCGGTCTAACGCAACATCACAAGCTGTGGGGAACCCCTGCAACCCTGAACTGACAGCAAGGAGAAATAACTTTTCTACCTGAGGAAGCTCCAGAAAGACTGATCATTCTTTGAGAGCACTAGGCTCAAACCTTATCCATGAGCTCAATGTATAAGCAATTCATCCCAGGAATGTCTTGACCCACAGAGAAAACCTCCAGTGGTGGTAATATGAGTCCCACTTGGATCGGAAGACTCAGAGCTGGTGCCCACCTCGACTGGAAAGGGTGATCATTGATGTGAGGGATGACTTCACATTTGGATGACCTCCTTTTGGATGACATCACATTTGGATGACCTCCTTTTGGATGACCTCCTTTTGGATGACCTCACATTTGGATGACCTCCTTTTGGATGACCTCCTTTTGGATGACCTCACATTTGGATGACCTCCTTTTGGATGACCTCCTTTTGGATGACCTCCTTTGCCTTGTCCAGCTTGACCCAAGTGGAGAAGGAAGGGGTGATTTCCACCCCTGTGTGCGATACCCTCCAAGGAACTGCCTGTGGAGGACATGTGAAGACCAACCCAGTGCATTCTCACCTCCCTGTGAGTAACCACTTCTCTATGCTTATTTAGAGCACAATCATCAGAGAAGGGATGTTTTGAAAAAAATCAGATAAGGCAGAGAATAATAACAAGTTAAACAAACATGGGTCTGAGGAAGGGCGGAGGTTCTTATATTTTTAACCTGTGCTCATCGCCACCTGCACTGTAAGGAATGAACCTTTTCAGAGTTCATCACTACAAAAATTAAAGGCACCTCGATTTGCTTCCTCTGTTCTACCTCATTCATTCCTCATAGATTTTCAAGAAAATGATAAAAAGATACAACATGTGCTTTCTTTCTATGTGTGAATAATTATGACAAGAAAACAAAACTCTATTATTATTATCATTATTTTGTTGTTTTTGTTGGGGATTCATTGAGGGTACAAAGAACCAGGTTACACTGAACTCAATTTTTAATGCCACTGGCAATCAATATATTCTTTCTCTGATCACTTCATCAATCACCAATTACAACATAAATAGGATATTATAGAACAACTTTCTTAATGAAATTGAAGTTTTATTTAATGATATTCCTTACATTTTATAAATATTCCTTTGCTTTTTCTACTAGCTAGTTTTGTTACTGATGTGTAAAATGATTTGGCATTAGTTAGAGAACTAATATTCTTCAGACTTAGTGGTTACATTCACCCACTTGCAGCCAAATACTGCTGTTAAGAAGATACAATTTACCATTATCAAGGCAAGCTATGATTGTGCTAGCCAGCTACAAACAGACTCTTGCTATTTCCTCTGCTTATTCATTTGTGCCGAACTATTATCTCTTCAAACCGACGTTTCAAAACCTTTTCCAAAATCCCTAGGGACTTAATCAAGCCCCTTGTTTTTTTAACGGGTGACTTTTCTTTCGATGCCTTGGGAAAGTTGGAAGTCCCTAAGCCGGATGCTCTCAATGTCTTTCTCACCACCTCAAAGACATTCCTAAGTTTTGGATACAACTTTCCCCTCAGGGAACGGTCCTCACTGTCTCCTCTACTTCCTCAACGTGATCCTGATCCCATTTCTTCTTGTTTTCTTTATCAGTCCCCATCCGGGGAAACTTTCATCTTTCATGCTTACCAAGTTCCAGGCACTATGACACAGCAATAAATAAGATGATCTTTGCTTTCAAGAGCTCACTCTTGTCCTACACTGCTCTTAACTTTTGACTTGATCCTGACATCCTGAGTAAAGTGCTTTCTGAACCTACCAGTGATCTCTGAATTGACCTTTTCCCAGTCTTTGGATTCCTTGTTCTCCCCTTTGGCTTCTAGAACCGTAAATGGTTTAAGAATCACTGCTGTTTGCTCTCTCCACCTCCTGACTGTAACTCACCAAGAGATGATATGCACCACTTCCCTCTGAATTCCATCTGCTTGTAGATAATATATTTGCTTGCTGTTTGTCTTTCAAAAATAAATATCCAGGCTTCATTTAGACTCAGCTTCAATTATCAAGCTACCTATTGAATCTAAAATTCAATATAGCTAACACTGAGGTTTTAATTTTACCCTACACATTTTCTAGTTCTCCTTAGGTCTCTAAATATCAACAAAGTTATAGTCACTGAGTTTTGAAACTTTGTATTCATCATTGATTTTTATTCCAGAAGCCAGTTAGACAGTAAATTTTGTTGTATTATTTTTCCATTATCTCTTGTATCTCCTCACTTTATGTTTATATTAATATAAATTTTGTTCAACTGATCATTTCTTTTCCCTTTAATACCTTCTCCCATGTTATAAAGGCTACATCTACTGACAGATTAATCACCTTAAACCTTCTGAGTGGGTGATTCAGAGTTCACACACCTTCTGCATAGCCACAATCTCTATGAAATAAAATCCAAACACCTTAGATGTTAAACCAGGCTTTCCATGATTCGTCTGTAATTTACCTTGCAAATCTAAATTTCACTACTTCTTCCCCATGTTTCTTTCTAAATTAGAGACAAAAGAAATCACTTGCTGTATTCCAAACTGTAAAAATGTCATACACCGACTACAGCATCATGCCCTTCTTCCCCAAGTGCCCATGTACAAATTTTATCTATAATTTAAACACATTCTTCATTCTCCATGAAGATTCAACTAATACATCTAATAACACTGTTTCCCCTCAGAAAATACTTAACACTAAGATTACGGTCTAGCTCTTTGGAGTAAGTTCAATGTTCAAATTTCCTGTGAACTTAATGGAAACAAGATAATTTCTGTTTCTCCCTGAGAATCTATTACAGTACCTTGTTTAGCTGAGATTCCAATAAATGTTTATTAGGTATAGTCTTTCTTAAAAATAACATGACACCAGAATTTATGTGTAAATGACCTATTTATGTCTCTGTTACATTTCTTTATTTGCATAAAGTATTTACTTCTCTGTTTAATTGGTAATACTCAAGGAACTAAGCCTGCCTT
The DNA here is from genome assembly GCA_963574355.1 of Loris lydekkerianus. Taxonomy (NCBI): domain Eukaryota; kingdom Metazoa; phylum Chordata; class Mammalia; order Primates; family Lorisidae; genus Loris; species Loris lydekkerianus. The sequence continues at coordinate 46,355 of CAUYPK010058895.1, read as the reverse complement.
ACAGCTATTAAATTTGGTGTTTAGAAATCAATATTTTTATAGTCATAAATTTCAAAATTTTACATGAGATTTGATAATTACCATCTTCTACCTGTAGTTGTACCAAGTGTAATTAACTTTTTTAGGCTTGGCATTAATGTTTCTTAATGGTAACATTCAGAGTTTGTGTGCAATTTTAAAGTGTACACTATTTTAAATTGCACATGAACTTTATGACCACTCTATACATATCCTTTATAAAAATTAAAATTTTGAAATGAGTTCCTAATTTTCTCTAAGAAAAATATTCCCAAGGGTTGTAACTGTGGATAGTAGGGCTAAGGGGCTCTGCATAAGGGATATTAGGACATTCAAATCAACAGTTTTATTTTGCAATTTGCAGAATTCTCTAGATTTCTGTGAGCCTGTCTGTTAAATGATGCTAATCATAACACTTCTCTCAAAGGTTTGTGAATATTAAACAAAATAATGCATATAAAGTGATTTTCATGATTCTTGGCATAGAGCTTAATAATTGATAAATATTTTTATTAAATAATTTTGTTCTCATTTTTTGAGCAAGGGGCCATTTCAATGAAAATATTGCTATTAATACCTATAATAACAGGCCAGTTTATAAAATCTCAATTTCAGAAACTATTCTGGAATTATTTCTTTGTAATTTCTTCTTCTTTTTTTTTTTTTTTTTAAATTTAGGTAAACTCTGTTTATTCAATGTGTGATTATGGCATCTGAGGAGCTAACTGAGCTGGACTATCAGAGCAACCATGGGATACATGCATTAATTTGTAAATTTTTCTGATTAGTAAAGATCAATATTAAAAGTGAAGATGTCTCTGTAAAAAATCATGAAATCTTAAATGCTTGAGATCTCACTTTTCCTTTTCCTTTTTCCTTGTAGTATTCAAGGGCAGGCTACTATCATCTCTAACCTAGCCTATCGAAATTACCTTGAAATACTCCAACGCTGTCTCTTCCCACTATTACCCTAATCATCTTCCTGACACAGAGTCCTGACCGTGACTCTCGACTGCTTAGAAAGTGCCCGTGACTCCCTACTGATGCCAAAATAGGTTCCAAAACCATTAGCATAGAATTCAAGACCTTATACCATAGAAGTCTAATTTATCATTCCATCCTTATAATGCTGTCCTTTATCACATTCAGTGGACTAAGGCCAAATTAAAGATAGTCCATGTTTCTTTTTCTCCCTGTGAAGCCTCCCTGTCTCCCATCTCCCTCCTCTTCCTATACAGATTCTTATTTACGCCACTAAATACTGCTAAGGGCAAGGTCATGCCCTTCATATTTTCCCTTACTCCATTCATATAGGCTTGCAGTTATATATTATATTAATATGTGTTATACGATATATTATATTATATTTTATCTAATAGTGCCTTTATATATATAATTATATATTATATTAGTATAATCAAATGCATATATAATATATAATTATATATTTATCTAGATATAATGTATATATAAATTAATATTTATTTATACATAAATATTTGGGATTTTTATATATGCATATAGTTGCATATGTTATAGAATATATACTATAGACTGTATAGAACACACACACACTCTTCAGATTCTAAATTCAAGTATATAAGTTTTCATCTTCCAAGCCACACAAGTTTTGTGAGACATCTGTCTTAACATAGTATCTCACATATATTAAATGATCAGCATAATTTTAAGTGTGAGAATATGTGATTGGGTGAATTTGTTTCTATTCCACAATCCATGAAACACACAAACACCAGGCTTTAACTCTTGTTTTTTGTTTTGCCTCACCGACTGATATCAATTTCTAAAATGTACTTTCTGAGTCCCAATTATTTTGACATCGTAAAATTATGGGGCTCAAAAGAAATCTGAGAGTCCTCACTTCAGGCTTCAGTGAGGCCATCATTACCCGGGAACATATCTCCTATTTCAAAAGAGTTGAACTCTGAATAGAGTGATCATAACCTGCGTCACTCACTCAACCCTTTCCTGCTCAAAGTGTCTATTGGTAGTTCCCATAGACAGTCTTGAGATGATTTTTCAAGGTAATTCAAACATTACCTTCCCCCGAACCATTTTTTATTTTCCTGTCAGGGAAGATGACATAACACCAGAAGTTTTAAAAAGTTAAATATATCAGAATAAGCAAGGATTGTGACAGATGGATCCCGGCATCAGGACTGAAGCTTTTCATCTATTTACAAGCATCTATTTTCACTCAGGTCTGTTAATTCCATCTTCCGAAAATTTCTAAGATACTGTAGATTGTTTCCCATTCCCAAGTTTCTGGTTTATTTGCATCTTACTCAAGAAAATCTCTGTCTCTCTTTTTTTAAAATCGTATCTATGTGCCCTAGTTTTACACTCAATCATTTCAGTGAAAACATGTAACTTTCACTCGGTTTACAGTCTATCAATGACACTTCCTGAACTTTTTAAGTCATTGGCTTTAAAACCCAGTCTTAGTAGAGTTTAGTACTTCGGTCACCTTGGCACCAATTAATTTGGCTTCATTTTCCTTAGTAGGCCCGTCACCTCTCAAGACGCTTGACTTATATATAAAGTAGCATTAATATTTGTGCCTCTATTTTGTGTTGCTAAGTGTGTTGTGAGCTTGACATACGTTATCTTGTTTAGTTCTTGTAATAGTGCCAGGTCAGTGATGCTAATACCTAGGAACAAGAGAGGCCCCTGAGTGCATATTCAAATTTAACTTTAAAGCCTATACTTTAAAATTGCCAGCTTACTCTGAAAACTGCAATACCACAGCAAACATCCTCAAAAAGCTGTCATGCATGGCCGTTAAATGTATAACCTTTCTTTAGTTCTTTGAAAATTCCAACTCTGGACAAACCCAATAATTATGAAATGACTTAACTGAATATTATTTATTTAGTACTTACTGTGTGATAAACATAGTACTTGTATGATCATATTTTATATTCATGATAATACTATTTGCATTTTATGGATGAGGTAAAAGAGATAAAATGTTCGAAAAAATTTAGTAAAAATTAAGATTTAATAATTTCAAGTTAAATGCTACAGTGACACCTGTTACCAAAAATACAACTTATAAATTTAATTATTTCAATTTATTTTAAATACATTTGGTTTTGTGAATTTAAAATAATTTTTTGTGCTTACCATCAGGTATGAGACCATTAGTGAATTTATTCTGATTATGTCATGTCTGTGAATGTAGATTTTCAACCATTTCTATACTCCTATGTCAGAAAATCCTCCTTTCATTGAAATAGTATCCAACAATGAACCCCTGTACAATTAATCAGACCATCCCAAGGGAATGCTGTTGTGAAGTACATATTGTTTATTGTAACCATTTTTTCTTAACAAGTTTTTTAATATTTTTACGGTCTAGCTACTCAAAATGTTCATCATATTACATGAGTTCTTATTTAAAATTCAGAATCCTTATAGTCCCCAGATTACAGAGAATGAAGAAAGCACAATTTGACAGAGTTTCCTGGGAAAGTAAAGTGACAACTGTAACATCAGCTAATTAGTGGGAGCTGTTCAGCACCAGGCCCACGACTACAGCCTGATGGAGTCTGCAGCCTCATGAAGGCCGTGGTCCAGTGAACTGATAGATGCCATCATTTAGAGCAATAAAGGCAACAGGCCATTGGTAGAGTTTTGTTGTGTGGCCTATAGAGGAAATGTTCATTAGGAGTTTAAGGACTGCTTGGAAGAGTGTTAGAATAGCAAAACCATATAAGAGGAAATAATATGAAAAATTTAGCATTTTAGCATTCATATTATTAATCAATAAGATATCGATTGTTTACTCTTTAATGTAAATCAATACTAACTTTCAAAAGTGCAATTCAGCAATTCGTTAATTGTTCTTTACAAATTGCACCAAAGAGTTTACCACGGGTCTCTCAGGATTTCCTTAAATCAATGCGTAGGACATAGCAAATGCGGAACGTTGCCCGTTTCTAAGCTTACTAAAAATAATTGCTGCTAATGGAGTACAGCTTAGATAGCATAGGAATAAGAGCATTTCGGGAGGTTACACCTATCATTAACCTGTAAAGTGTCACTTAAAATGAAAGCAACGTTCCGATGGGCTCTTTCAAGCTGAGCAGATCACAACCATAAACCGTGATTTAAAGAGAAAATGGCTCAAGAGTAACTTAAAATATGTATCTAAGTGCTTGAGGCTTCCTTTTAGCCTGGAGCCTTTAAACCCCACCCGAGTGTGGGGCTGGCAGGTCAGGCTTGACACCCCGCTGCTGTTCAGCTCTGCTGGACACAATATTGACTTTTACTGCCTGCTTTGTAAATATCAACATTTTTGCTCCTGAACCCAAGCTGCTAAAGGAGCACAGGAAGCCTCTGCCTACCACCAACCACGCAGGGTCACTCTGAAGGGATGTAAGTTAAACAGCCAGGAGGCAATAGTGGAGAAAGGAACACAGAAGAAAGAGCATCAGGGAGGACAGCAAGAAAACTAAAGACTTTAAAGAAACAGAAGCCAGCGTTGGGGTACTTTTAAGTGAGTAGAATTTGGGGGGTGGGGGGAAGGTCTAAATGGAGGAAGCCATGAAGTTATCAGAAGATGAGGTTAAGTTTTCTTTTTAGACCATATTAACTGAAGTCATAAACTATCACCACACAGTCTCCATTAAGTCGGGCTTATGTCATAAGTGTGGTACACACTGCCTTAAGCCAAAATTTTATTCTTCCTTGAATTCTTTCCTTTTGCCCAATTTTATACATGTATGCATGTAAACAATAGAACCATTGTAAGTTGACCACCCAAGGACAGTAACAAACTTGTCAAAATAAGGAACTAGGCCCACTGTACTGACATATCATGGGATCCAGGTCTGGCCTATGAAAATTAGGTCAACTTGAGGAGGTAGTTAACTAAGGAGATTCTACTGACTATAAATATAGTCCTTTATATATATACACACATATATACACACACATATAGACAGAGGATGTTTCTTCTCTGAAAATCAGTAAATAGTTAAGTAATTTTTTGTAACAATAGAAAGTCTACATAAAAATCATATATTACATTTTTGCAGACTGTGATCATGTTCACATGCATATACCATAACCTCCTAAGTATGATGAAATCAGAAAAATATAATAACTAAGTATCTCAGGTTTTGATATTTAGAAAATCACAAAGTAATTCTTTGACTTATCTGATATTTAGGGCAACTATTGCCTACTTTTAATAGTCTGGAGATTCAGACTTCATTAGTCAGAGAACTCACAATATGTTTGTAAAAAAAAAAAAAAAGCAAATCAAAAGGCAAAATTATTGAAATCTTACCATTTATTCTTACAGTTGCCTACTGAGCACCTTGAGATAGATGTTATGGTGGTCATGTTAAAATCACTGTACCAACCCCCTATCTAATGGATGCCGATGTAAACCTGCATGCCCTTTAGCTGACCTCCTGTGGTACCTGCTTTGCAGTCTGCATTTTTCTTAAGGCTGGTAAAGCAGTAGGCTGGGGCACCAATAAGCAAGAGGTGTGAGCTCAAAATAACTGACTGGGCACATAAACTCTGTTCCTTACGTTTATTGGGGGGGTCTCACATTTTGGCTATGATATATTGAGAACTAAGAAGGCAAAATAAGCTTTAGTGCTTTCCAATGCTTCAATCTACCTTCAAGACTGAAGAAAAAACCAGTTCAATGTCAGGCAGCCTACAAAGAAAATCAAGAAGAAGGTCGCTGAGCTGTCCCTCTGAATCTGAGCTGTGACTACAGGTACCGAGTCCTGAGATGCTCACTCTGTGTGAGGAATTTCTCTCTATATGTTCTTTCTCCGTATAAAGTATAATTATTAAAGCATATGGGAAGTATCAAAACATAATTTTTTCAAAGCATTCATGTTTTATAATTAAACACATCTCAATCTGTATTTATTTGGAATTCTATAAGAGATTATTTTACAAACTTTGGACCAAATAGCTTTTGAGAGTTTTAGTTACCTCTCCAAACCGCGGACATAATAGTTGCGTGTTTATTTGTTCATGTGTGTTTTACAAATCAAGTTTCCATATTTCTTTTATTTAACTACTTACTCGATTCTCTCTCTTGTTCTCATCTCTTCCCTCCAGTCTCTCTTATATAAAATAGACTTTTACAACCTAAAAAATTAAAATAAATGGATAAATACTAACTTGATCACCTAGAATTTTTTTCCAATTAATTTAATATTCCAAAATGTTTAGCAGGGGCAAGCAAACACATATTCAGGAAAGAAAATTTAGAAAAATAAAAAAATCAAGAAAATCAACTACAGTACATAATCACCAAATTTTTCCCTTGTATTGGTCTTTTCATTCTCCTCATGGGCCAGGATGCATACAGTAATGATCAAATATATCTTTCAGATGGCCAACCTTTTCCAATACAATTACATTCTTTTTTAAAGAGTAGGTATCTTTTCCACCAAAATGTAACTAAGTCTTAAATCCCTCTGAGAAGGAAATTTCATAATAGGTGACCAGATTTGCCACTGTTATTCTGTCTGTCATTTAACCATGGCCATTTATTTAATTTGAAGCTTCATTCAGTTTAACTCACATATATTTAAAAATAATATATGCAAATAAATTCAGTCTCTAGAGAAGGGTAAATTCAACCATGAAGCAGAAGAGATTTCTATTTTCCCAACGCACTTTGGCACTTCTGTGAGTCCACTTGCATCAGCTTGTCAGAGTGTCTCCTGCTCCATCAGCTCCTGAGAATGTGTTAAAGCGACACGGTGCATTTAGAGTTCTGAGAGTAAACAAGCTTTGTGTAGAGAAGGCTTTCTGGACCACATGAGTATAACAGAAGCATTCCATGCATTTTAAATGCCTATAATCATAATGCTCCACCACTAAACGTGAATATATGTTCCATCAGAACCAACAGTCTGGCTCACACTCACTCGTGGTCAGCACGGGGCACCACTGTGTCATTGTTGAGAAGGGAAGATGGGACCTGGTATTGCACATTATGTGTCTTAATATGAAGCACCCGGTAATTAGCCAAGTACCTAACTGCATAATGTAGAAGGGATATTGTGACAATTACATCTGAAGAAAAGTGTTTCAGAAAAGCTCTGTTGAAAATAACAGTAGTGACAACCCAAATAACGTGGGGTAACTCTATTGGTAAAGTATAATCATGAATCTTACTGCAGGAAAAATTATGAAAAAATAAGGCATATTGCAAAAGCAACGTTAGACTGACTTTACAAGTTCCTTTGGCCCAGGATTGAATAGTCTTTGCATGGTGGGGATAAGTGCATGGATGACAGCTTCCTGATGAGAGTTTAAAGTTAGAGAACAGGTTCAAAGTTAATGATACAGTTTTTTGGGGGGATGGGTATATTTTAATAAGCTTATACTACTGTACACATCTCTTTTCTGTTAGTAAGTTTTAATTCTACTCCCTTCAAAGGTTAAAATTTTTCATCTAAAATAATCATGTTCTATGATGAAAGAAGTAAATTTTAACATTGGAACACTTGGGCAATTTAAAAAATAATAATTTTAAAAAAGGGTCATATAAATGCCTGGGTTTTCTCTAGAAGCAAATGTGATGATAACAATTCACTTGTGCTAGAAAATGTTCTTGGGCTTGTTTATAAATCAGACCATTTATTTCATAACTTTTCATAGGTTTCTCGCAGTCTGAAGTTTATTTTGTTTTTCTTTGTTTCTCAATTAATAAACCAGGAGGAATTCAGGCATAATAGCCTCTTAAAACTCTTTCTAAATCCAAGAGATGAAAAAAAATGTGTAAGTGAAAGAAAGAAAAAAAAGGAAGAAATTTTCTCCTTTCCTTTCTAACCTGACCAATTTTCTGGGTCACACTCAGGATGAGCTCAGTTGATTGGCAGCCAGGGAAGCCAGGATGCTCCTGAGCAAGGTCACTTCCTTCTACTACACCAACTTCTCTCTGCCGTTGCTATGCTGAGTTAACCACTGTCTTACAGCCACATGTTGAAAAAATGCACACCAGAAATCAAGTATTGCAGACACATGAAAAGAAGGGAGCTAGAATCAGACAAGCCCCTAAAGATGAAAGTGAAATAGTTAAAAAAAAATTACAGTTATTTTCTTCGGTTCAAATGCTATTATGTTTGAAGTTTGGAAGCTTAGAGAAAATCTAATTTATTTCTCCAAAATTTACTTGAAAGACAAAGGATTTTTTTTTAGCATTCTATGAATAGTTTCAGCACTTCATTCATTAGTACACTAAGACACTGCTTTGGCCAAGGCCAGCATCTTATATTTTTGTTGTTCCTCAAATAAAATATGTCAAGTGAGCCATTTTATGGTGGAGTCATGATGAGGCAGACAAGGACAGAAAGACTAGTTCTGGATAATGAAAAAGAATTAGAAGAGATGTAATAAAATTTTGAATTTTAAAAGGTAATCTAATGTTTCTCTATTTTATTTATTGTTTGAATAAATGTATGGGAATTTTTTTCCCCTCCGATATTTACTTAACAAACACAAATATCATTTTTGGAAAACTGAAGAAATAATAAAGATGAGGATATGCAAGTGCAGTGGTTTTAATTGGTATCAATTATTGTTATCCACATTTTATATAATAGGAAATTGAGTTTAGCATTCATGATGCACCCGAGGTCACATAGTTAATAAGTAGATTGCTCAAACAATATATTAGAAATTTCCTTCCAGCAGCCCTAATCTACGCATTTATTTCTCATGGATTCTCTCTTCATTGTTGTAAAGAAATATTTAATTTTTTACTCTAAATAAAATGTATTTCTTTTGCCTGTTTGTGACTTACTAGTATTCAACACTGCATTTTTCCTACTCTGCATTTAAAGTGTCCTATATATAAGTTAAGGACATTATACAAGCCATTTAATTGTGCCAACCTAAAATTTATTATCTGCAAACAAGAATAGAAATCACGCCCACCTATTTGGGTAATTTGTGAATGAAATGAGAGTCTTCAGAAAGATTCTTCATACTATAGACCCCAACACACAGTAATTTCTCATACTTTTGAAATATTATTATTTTGAATATCTATAACCATCTTTGATTGGAAACTCACTGAAAGTTTAGCCTTGTCCTATAAAATTCTCTTGATATAGCATTTTGTACAGTCTCATGAGTAATGCAGTGCTTAATGTAGCTTTTGCTGAGTAACAGGTGACCGATAACACAAAAGACAAGCCATTGAGTCCTCCTGAGTTATAGCACTGATAACTTTGAGAAACCTCTTCAGAAATTACTTTAACAAGAAGGACAGAATCAAACATACTTGCATTAAACAGTGATTCTCATACATATCAGAATGAAGAACCATTGGACCTACCTGAAGATCACTTTTCCTCAGCAAGACAGAGAGGGAGAACAAAAGGAAGGAAGGAAGGAAGGAAGGAAGGAAGGAAGGAAGGAAGGAAGGAAGGAAGGAAGGAAGGAAGGAAGGAAGGAAGGAAAGAAGGCGGGAGGGAAGATAGAAAGGGAGGGAAGGATGGAAGGAAGGTAAGGAGGGAGAGAGGGAGGGAGGGAGGGAGGGAGGGAAGGAAGGAAGGAAGGAAGGAAGGAAGGAAGGAAGATCACCTCATAAAATGGCAATATGAATTAAATGATACCTTTGTCAAAAGATTTTATGTGATAAAATGATGTAGGAGATGATTAACAAATGTAATATTTCTTTCCTAAGTCCTTCTCTTTATCTTCCAAAGCAATAAATAATCAGACCTCCAATTATCAGGCCTCAGGGGCGGCTCCTCTTGTAAGTCCTCCTGTCTCTGTGAAGGTTAACATATGGATTCTTACATAATATTCTAATTTTGATTTCATTTAAATCCAAAATTAGCATAGTTTTCCCGAACTCGTGTTTTTCTTCCTTCTTTTTTTAAACATTCTACTTTTAAATGCAGTTTTTTTGTGTGTATATAAAAAGCACAATCTTAAAATAGAAAAAAAAAAAAAAATCAACTCTGGAAAAAGTACTCCTCCAAGACCCTCCCAATCGCCGCCTAGAAACGTCTGCTGCCCACAGCAGGCCACACGCGTCCTCAGCGGCAGCTTCCCTGTAACCCCAGGACAACGTGTTCAGGATTTGAGGCCCTGTCTTCCGTCTCTCTCCAGACTCAAATCTGCCATTAAAGGCTGAACTATTCCGAAATTTTTCACCAACACCCAGCGGCATTGGCATATTACGGACATGCATGTTTGGGGGAATTAGTGAAAGCTAATGCAACTTTTGTAACTTTACGGACACAGATACTGCGGGGTCAGATGTATTCAGTCTCCTGCTAGTTAAATCTTGGACGTGAAAAAGTCCTACTAAAAAGCTGAGACAGGAATGTGCAATAAAAATAATCTCAGCTGTCAAAAACCTACATGGAAGAAATGACAGGAAGAGAAACAATTAGCAAAAAAGTCATTTGAAAATAACTCGACAGAAAACTAAGCCCTTTGCCACTGTCCAGCCAGCATGTCGGTTTAATTTGCCATTGGAGTAAAGGAAGGGACAGGAACTGAAACAGGTGTTTCGTTTTTTCTTTTTAATGGGGGGAAATCAAGTGAAACCACTGTTTTCACTGAGAGGAGCTGCTGACGCCTGCGCGGCGGGTCAGAAGCAGCTGCGGAGGCTGCTAAGGTGAGGAAGGGACGGGCCGGAGGGCAGCAGCGCTGGGCAAGAGCCGAAGGGAAGAAGGAAGAAACGGTGCCCCAAAACCGTCCAATTTCAAAATGTCCATTTTTATCTTTATTTTTCTAATTAGTACCAAGTCATACTCTTTCTTTTTCCTCCTTCTGTTCACTAAAGAAAATGTGATGAAAGTGGATAAAAATGAAAAGGCTGCCTTATGGGCTGGACACACCGCTGTGTGTACCTGCCAGGCTCAACTGAAGCACTATGAAATTCCCTCCTGGCTATTTCTAGCCCCCCACCCCCCTGATTTTCCAGCTCTCCATCCCTACCAGGACAGTGGGAGCCAGGATTTATTCTCCATAAGCAGACTTGTGTGGAACTCAAAGGATACTTAACTTTGGCTACAGCTCCTCGGGGCATGTGGCTTGGGGGTAGGAGGGCGTGAGCCTTTGTTTGCTGGTGGAGGCCTGCGAGTTGAACATGTGGGTGGAAGTGTTTCTTTGAGCACAGGATGTCATCATTCCATAGTTAGATTTTTAAAGATAATTTAAAATAGAGACACGGGCCAATTTATGACAGGTGTCCTAATCTTCATGGTATCTTTCTCCTGAGAATCTCTTGTTACAGAGACTGTAGAAGTAACACTTCAGCACATTTAGAAATGGGAAATGCTAAGGTGACCCCATGAGAGTAACTGATTCAGTGGGAAGAATAAAGTAACAGGGGGAACATTCATGACATGCTTAAAACTAAATGTTCCCTTCAAATTCTTTTATTTTTTTTTCTTAATTATCTAATGTAGAACCCTCTGCATGATTTTGGTTGTGTCAATGAAGATCAATTTGGGCACTGTGGGGGCTGACGATCATTCTGAGACTCCACTCAGAAAGGGGGCTGAGCGAAAACATAAGAATTCAAAGGACATTAGTGAGCCCAGCATGTCTGAGAAGTTCATTACCAGCAGGGCCTGAATCAGATGTAGTTGATATTAGAATAATTCAGAAAATCAGTGGGTGAGCTGGTATCTTTAGGAAAGGGAAGTTTATGATTTGAAAGGACAATCCCTCAATGTTGTATCGTAGCAGTCACAGAGCAATACCGACTTAGCAGATCAAACACTATTAGACACTAGATGGAAAACTGGGAGGGTTCACAGATTGCTAAAGTTAAAACACGTAATGTAAATATTTCCTCACATCTGCTGAGGTCAGTTGCAAGTAACAACCATAGATGGAGCAAGACATCTCTGTGATGGGAGGAATGAATGAACCAAAATATTTGCCCTCAAAGCTCTGATATGTTTAGACGTAAAAAGGCACTCAGATTATTAGAATACAGCACGTTCACTGGAAATAACAGAGGTAAAAGTGTGAAATAGGAATGCAGTCAAATAGCATTGAATCTAGTTTTTGATTCAAAGGTTAGAGAAGGCTTCCAGAACTGGTAACATCTACAAAAATCTTAAACAGGGCTTGCAGTTGGCTACCAAGAAACACAATATACACAAAGGCAACAGAATAACCTAAAGTGTGCAGGGACCTATACAAGCTTAAGTGGTGAGAGAGCACCAAGGGTTGAAATGCATGGATTTTTAGGGATGGAGCTGGAGAGGGAGGTGCATGCAAGGCTGTGCAAAGTCTCATGCTGGGTAAAAGAGCCAGGAATAATGCTGAAAACAGTGGCAGTCAGTTCTGTGTGTGTCCCTCTGGCATAAAGCTGATAGAGTGCTTTTCCAAAACAGTGGACAAACAGAACAATTAGAATAAATACATTATATTATTAATATATTAAGTAAATATATTAGTATAAATATAGCACAAGGGTAAAGTAGTATTTGAGATTCTAAGGCTTAAATTTCAAGTTCATATACAATATTAAGTGACCTTTCTAATAGTTTGACTTTATAATCAACTGTTAAAGTATGTTCCCAGCCACACACAAAATGGACTGTGATACTTTGCTAAGAAGAATATGTTCCAGCTCCATCCATGTAAACATGAAAGAGGTAAAGTCTCCATCTTTCTTTAGGGCTACATAATATTCCATGGTGTACATATACCAAAATTTATTAATCCATTTGTGGATCAATGGGCACTTGGGCTTTTTCCATGACTTAGCAATTATTAATTGGGCTACAATAAATATTCTGGTACAAATATCTTTGTTATGATGTGATTTTTGGTCTTCTGGGTATATACCTAGTAGAGGAATGATAGGATTGAATGGCAGACCTATTTTTAGATCTCTAAGTGTTCTCCAAACATCTATCCAAGAGGAATGTATTAATTTGCATTCCCACCAGCAGGATAAAAGTGTTTCCTTTTCTCCACATCCACGCCAACATCTCTGGTCTTGGGATTTTGTGATATGGGCTAATCTTACTGGAGTTAGATGATATCTCAAAGTAGTTTTGATTTGCATTTCTCTGATGATTAAAGATGATGAGCATTTTTTCATATGGCTGTAGGCCGTGCGCCTGTCTTCTTCAGAGAAGTTTCTCTTCAAGTCCCTTGCCCAGCCCGCGATGGGATCACTTGGTTCTTCTCTTGCTTATACGTTAGAGTTCTCTGTGGATTCTGGTTATTAAACCTTTGTCGGAGACATAACCTGCAAATATCTTCTCCCCTTCTGAGGGCTGTCTGCTTGCTTTAATGTGTTCTTGGCTGTGCAGAAGCTTTTTAGTTTGATCAGGTCCCAGCAGTGTATTTTTGAAGCTGCTTCAATTGTAATTGTTAATTTGTTATAAACAAATTGATGCTTCTGGGAAAACTATGATCATTTAAAAGCAAAATATTTGTCATCTTTTCTGTGTTTTACAAAATAAAATTAGCCAATCTGAGGTTGAAGTAGTAGTGTTCTGCACTGTCACATCTTCCAGACTAAATATGAATGCCTGAAGTTTGTTGTCTCTCCATGTTGTTACATTTAAATGTCAGTCGGCATTTGTAATAGTAAGAAGTGTCTGGTTATGTATCGAGAGGGACAAAAAATAAATCCAGACATATCCAGTGAGTTTTAGTGCTTAAATTGGCCAAATTAAGTCCAGAATCTTTATTTCACACTTGAAGAAACTTGAGACCTGGACAGACTGTGCTTTTCCAAAGGGCATATTGCTTCTTAGAGATAGCGCAGAAACTAGAAACTTGGTCTTCTAATTGTCAGTAGGGTTTGAATTGTTCAGCCTAGAAAAGGAGAGGCTGATCTCTGTGTGACTGTCTGAGTCTGGGAGGGGTTCCTTCCCGTCTCCCTCCCACCCTGGGGTAAAAGTTATTTTCTTTTTAGTTAAAAACAACTATCTGTCAGGGACCAATAAAAAAGAAAGGGTTTACCTTGGTCAAACCTTAACAGTTAGTATTGTTGCTCCTGAAGATTTTCCAAGAGAATAATACAGAGCTCATCTGGATAGTTTAAATGGTAAAGGACTTGATCAAATGTTGTTTAAAGACCCTTTTATATTATCCTCTGCATTTTAATGAGTTCTAAGGATAAAAATATGGTGATGGAAATACTGATATTAAAACTAAATGTCTTACTGGAATTGCCATTTAGAAGAGTGACTGTTATTGCTCCTAGAAAAATAAGTCTAGATAAAATATTTTAACGGTATCATTTGTGAGTGTACCTTTGGGAGAACGCCATTTATCTCCCTTTCATACATCTGGATAGAAAAGAGTTCCAGTTTGTCAGTTTATTTAAAGACTAATAAACTTCTTTTTTTTTTTAAACCCAGCCTTGGCAAACACAACATTATGTATTCTTGAACCTATTATGGCTGTGGAAGTTATAGCCCCAAATGATTTTCAGGGATTAGTGATTGCAGGAATTAACCGGCGCCATGGGGTGATCACTGGGCAAGATGGAACGGAGGACTATTTTATACTGTACGCAGAGGTAAGTACTATTGGTCATTGACAATCGTGCTTTTATTAACCACAGAAGGAAATCAGAATTAACTTTTGTTTTGGAGATTGTAGGACAAATTGACCAATTTCCCTGTTGAATTTGTGGCTTAAATATGTATGGCAATTTCTGTAATTTGCAATTAGGGCAACTCTTAAGTGCAAAAGCTAAAAGAGAGGTTCATTTTATCTTGGCCTTTTGTGGCTGTTGTTTTTTAGATGTATAGTCATCTTTCTTATTTTAGCTTCCTTTGCATAGCTGCTTTATTGTTATGTGAGCACTAATTTACTGGAGCTATATTTAATTTCCTTCTTTGTAGCTTTCTTGACTTAAATCTCAGTGGAGAAAGTATTTATCATGTTTTATAAAGCCTCTCGGAAGGTACTACCAAAGATAATTATTACTGTGTCCAAAGGATGTGTTACACTAACATTGTCACCGAAGAAACGCTTTGGATTGCTGGAGCTGGGGTCAGAGAGCGGAGCAGAAATGAGGAGGGAAGGCCATCAGTGGTGTCCTCTGTGAAATTAAAGACTTGGTTTCTAGTTGCATAAATGACAAAATTTTCAAATAGGGCTTCTCACTTTGAATAAAATAAAAATGTTTGTCTTTGGCTTTTAATCCTTTTAAACAAAGAATATTGAGTAGAAACCTAAATGGAATTAAATGGTTGTCTCTATATTTTTTCAATTTCTTTCAATAAGTAATGCTAAAGTATCTATTCTGTTTGTTTTTAGGTCCCTCTGAATGACATGTTTGGTTATTCTACTGAACTTAGGTCATGCACAGAGGTAAGCAAGTGTTTAAACATTACGACAGTGTTCTTCAAAAGACCACTTCCAAAATGGTCAGATCTGGGAAATCCTAACTTCACATGACTTTACTTGATAGTTGTAAAAAAAATTCTCTCTCTCTTTTTTAAACTCCTAGGGGAAGGGAGAATACACTATGGAGTACTGCCGGTATCAGCCGTGCTTGCCAGCCACACAAGAAGATCTTGTTAATAAGTATTTGGAAGCTAGCGGGCAACTTCCTATAAAAAAGGGGAAAGCCAAGAACTAACTGTCCTCACTTTGAGTTGACCAACTTTAACTGAATCTGCAAGGTTTAGATACTTTGAAGGATTCCAGTGGAATAAATTCAGCTGGCTGAAACCAGAAATGTTGGAGGCTCTTCCTGTTCCCATCCTGGAGCTTCTCTTAATCTTCAAAGCTAAGTCTGTGCATGGTTCAGCTCTGTGGACTGGTTTTATAGTTCACTGGTAAATCTTAAATAAACTATAATTATTACTGAAATATATATTTAATATTTATTTAAGGGGGAAAGAGATTAATTTGCTCTACTTTTAATGTGTGTAAACTTCCGTTCCAAATGTTTTCTCATAGATTTTTCAACATACAGGAAAGCTGTCAAGACAGTATAAAAACAGCATATACCTTTCATCTACGTTAACTAGGAGCAACTTTGTTAATAATTTGTTTAATTTGTCATATTTACTTTACTTGTTTCTCTATTGTCTATGTATCATACCTCTATATTTAAAAAAAGTTAATCATTAGTTTGCTGAAGACTTGAAGGTGAATTATGCGCATTGTGATACTTCTTAGAGTGTCATTAACGGGTGGGTTTTCTGTTTAAGAGTGGATTTCACATGATCTCAATAGAGACCATTTTTCAGATTCTTCATTGGGCTATTAAAACATTAGCTAAATTTCTGTCTTTTATATATGGCTGATTGCTTCGAATTGTGGCTTTTGCAAATTTATAACTGCCTGTGTTTTAGGAATATGAATATTACTTCCTTCCACTCTTATGAGTAAAAATTAAGCTGTCCTTGTTTGTATTCATCGGACTTTTCTGCATCCTAAATAATATAACTCTCAGAGTTGCTGCCCAGTTAGTTTCAGTCCCCTACTAGGCGCTAGCTGAAGTTTAGTCTATTGGAATTTATCATATGCACATACTGTATTCACTGAGATTGTGAAAGAACAATGGTTAAGCTTTTATTTCCAGAGTAATTTGGGCTTTCCCAGACAGTTCTAGTACATTCCTTAGAATTGCTTTATCCAAAAATCATTTGATGCCATAGATGTATTCTAGACCTTTCCATTACTGGATAATAGAAATAAAATAATTGATTTAAAATTTTTTTAGCTTTCTTGATTGATTAGATTTGGCTCTATAACTTAAGGTTTCTGGGGGAAACTTTTTTTTTAGAGTATTTAGCATATGTTTTCAGGACATTTGCTAAATACTTTAAATGTACTATTTCCCACAACCCTATGAGAGAGTAAGTGCCATTATTATGCCATTTTGTAATGGAGGAAATAAAGGAACAGAGAAAGTAAATAACTCTCCTAAGACCACACAGCTTAAGTTTTCAAACTGATACTTGAGTTTGATGCTCACCAAGTGCATTTCCCCTATGAAAGTCTATTGCTACCCTGGCATCAAGGCTGAGAAATGTGGTTGCTGTAGCATTCATCAGCATCTCGCACCCTTCACAATAACTTTCCATATTGTTCCTAATGAGGATACACATTCCGTGTACCTTCCAGGGTTTAGCATCATTCGTCTGGCTATTAAGAATGGTCAGAAGCGCTGGAACTAAGACAGATAAATTTGGACTTGTTTTTAATTTGTTAAACATTCTGGTTATAAAGTTACAGTATCAGAAAAAGCTCTAGATATCTAATCCAACACCAGCATTTCATGGGCAATAAGATGGCCCAGTGGGTGGGACTAACTAGAATAGGAGCACATGTGGACAAATCTAAGACCAGAACCCACATCTGCTGCTACCTCATTAGTGTGGTCACAGCTGGTGAGGACCACATACCAACCTCAGTGTGTAGCATGGAGAAAAGTAATGAGACCATTCATAAAGAGGATTTTTATACTACTATTTTGCAGGGTAATTGTTGACTAATTCACAGAAAGACAGTATTACGTACTTGTTTTGGAGAATGGTAGCAGCACTAGATGGTGTTTATTGCACTAAGTGTCAACCCTTGCTGCACTTTAAAAACCAGCTGTGGAACTTTAGAAATAAGATATTCAGGTTCTCTACATGGATCAGGATGAAAAGTTTCCCTTGGTGACTCTAATATGCAAAGTTAAAGACCACTCAAGTATTGCCTCTGCTTAGGCCCAGGACGTGAAGTCGTAGATTTGTGAAATTCAGATGTGTCATGTCATTGATACTCTTTTGTGTGATATTAAGTGTTTGGGCTATTGATTCTTTGTTTGATAACTTTACCTTCTTTATTTTTTTTTTTTTAAGAGATAGGATCTTGTTACGTTGCTCTGGCTGGTCTCAAACTTCTAGGCTATGGCAATTCTTCTGCTTCAGCCTCTGTTTTTAGTATGATTTAATCATTG
Organism: Loris lydekkerianus; assembly: GCA_963574355.1. Classification (NCBI taxonomy): domain Eukaryota; kingdom Metazoa; phylum Chordata; class Mammalia; order Primates; family Lorisidae; genus Loris; species Loris lydekkerianus. Next base: position 28,417 of record CAUYPK010058895.1, on the reverse strand, counting down.
TAGAGTGTTTCCTTTAAATGATTTTTTGCAGTGCTTCAGCGTACAAGGCAAATCAAGGGGATGTTGGGAAGATAAATGCAAAAGTGGGATTTTAAATAGAAAAATATATAAATGAGCTGTTAACTTTTATTTTGTATGAGTCCACATCTTTAGAATTTTTCTCTTTAGTATAAACTTTTCCAATTATTTAACAGTACAGACTTAAAAGCAATATTTTGATATTCTTTAAGGCTGATGCTTTCCAATCAATTACCGGTCATGGACCTGGCAAAAGGTTTTTAGACATTGATACAAGTGTTCCATTAAATGATACTAATTTTGAAAGTCAGATGATGACAACATTTCCCGGATCAATTCTTCTTGCCTTAAGGAGATACTCCACTACATTTGATTATGGTACATATTGTGTTTGCTTTTATAAATTACTTAGGCCAACACTGGGTCCAAGTTGTCCTCATAAATGAAAATTTTATGTACTTAATATACTTTCAGTTACATCAGTATTTTCTTAATGCATATTTGCAGACAGCTTTATGTAGTGAGATATATATACTCTTATTATTTGTAAAATTTGAATCAAATCATACTAAAATTTCATTTTTCATTCCAGCTTAGCACCAAAATTTTTTCCTATATATACAAATCTCTACAAACGTGTTCACATTTTTAATATTTAGAAATGTAAATATTTATTTAAAAGATATCAAGTTTAAAAGGAATACTTGCTTGGAATCATAAAATATAGTAAAACTCTTTTAAACAGTTAACATTTTTCCTACAGTTTACTTTCATTGAATATATTATCTTTGTTTACGTACCTGATAGAGGCAATTTAGCAACTTAAAATAGCCACAATATGTTCAAAATGTGAGAAATGCAAATTCAGAGATGCGACCATCATTTTTTGCTTTGTTTTTTTAAATACTTGTTGAATCAGCTGCAGCATTACCAGTTGACTGGATTTTATATTTTAGGGCTGAACGTTTGGGGAGATGCCAGAGATTAGCACAAAGCAGAGTTCTGTATGCACGTGCCCTCAGAGTTAAAAACTAAAGCAGACTAGTAGAAAACAAAAAAACCAACATCTTTCAATTTTTGAGTATTTACTTATAATCATAGGCTTTCTTAAGTTATTAGAATGCCTACACCTTAGCTATTTTACTAGAATAATGATCTAGGCTAATACAGTGATTTTGTTTAGAACTTAGTATAAGCAGATCACTGTTTTCTTTTTAGAAATTACTAAGCTTTGTTGGTGCCACAGCTGATCCTTCTTCAGTTCCAGAGGCTTCTGATGTCTGCAGCTCTTGACAGTGGTACTTCACTTTAAGTTGTTTGCCAGGGTACCAGACCAAGTGAATACGACAGGGAATTATTTCCTAGGAAATAAGAGTCATAAAGTAAAATGAAAGTCATAAAATACAATCATTTACAAAAACTTCTGGTAAAAAAAAATTCTACATACAATTTTGTATTTTACCTGTGTTGAGAATTCATGAAGTAGTACAGTATAATCAAAATCAATTTCCTCATCATCAGTTTTCTGGAGGGAGAAACAAGAGTATGATCAATACAGTGAGCGTGCATTAGCTTCCTGTCAGTGCACAGAAGGCTCACACCATCTGCAGTCTGTTTGGACAGGCGCCTTGACTCTCCTGCTGTCTTGTAGTTTTCAGCCTCACTTAACATCAAGATACATAAGTCATGGACCCTTAAATTTTAGTCTTATCTCTGAATTACATGAAAGTCTAGTTGAATGTGACTTTTTCTCTTTAATATTTATAGGTTTTGATGGGGCTGAGGTCTGTGAGGATTGTGGGATCTTTGAACAGCTGCAGGGATCGGGGTACTGCACTGTGCACAGGAAGCTGACGGGTCAGCCCTGATGTACATGTACCAGGCAACCACGGCCTGGGCTCTGTGTTAGGCACTGTACACATGTTCTAATGTAACATTATCTTTCAATAGTATGTAGTATGATCCTGGCTTTACAGTGGAGGTAACTTGAGGTTCCAGCTGGTAAGTAACAAATCAGAATTCAAATGCAGGTCTGCTGACTGCAACACCCCTACTTTTCATGTAGACCATACAGCTGTGCCAGACTACCGCTAAAACCAGCGCACTGGGCATGTTTCGTAGGCACTCAGTCGTCTTCAAGTTTACTAGTGACTAAACCAATTTCCTATTTTCTTTTTGACATTATTTTTTGCAAGTGTTTGTTTAGTACTAAAAATGGAAGAGAGGAAATTTTTTTTGTTGTTGTTCTTGAGACAGAGTCTCTGTCACTCTGGGTAGAGCACTGTGGCATCACAGCTCACAGCAACCTCAAACTCTTGGACTCAAATGATCCTCTTGCCTCAGCCTCCTGAGTAGCTGGGACTACAGCACCCAACACAACACCCGGCTATTTTTAGAGATGGGGTCTTGCTTTGGCTCAGGCTGGTCTCCAATTCTTGAGCTCAAGCAATCCACCACCTCAGCCTCGGCCTCCCAGAGTGGTAGGATTACAGGCGTGAGCCACGGTGCCCAGCCAAGAAATTTTTTTTTAAATAAAAATTTTAATTTGAATTATAATTTTAGTCTTTTCCTACCAGGTTATTATGAAGACTACTAAGGAATATGAAAAAGCTAAAAAACAAAAAATTGATGGAGGTTTTTATAAGCCATGAAATCTCCATTAGGTGATGAGGGTCCTGAAGGGCAAAGATGCAAGGAAGGGACCAGATAAGGCAGAAACTGATAGCTTTTTCTGTGACATCGTCTTTGCATTATTGGGTAGGTTTCTCTCCTGCCTCACAGGATATCCAGGAATGTTCCATGAAAATGCCAGAAGCATAAACTGCAGAGTCAGAGAATTCATGAGAGAAAACTCAGCATCTCATAAGAGGGTAGTTAGTGAAGGTTCCAGTGATCAGTCTGCATTGGTTGGTTTGGGGAGTGTAGTTAGCCGTTTCACCCTCCTTTGGTGACTGTCTTTACATTGGAAGGAAATAGTAATCTATCCCAAGATGTTCCACACCGGCTGGCTGCTTTGTCTTGTGATTATTATCTCCGGTACGTTCTGGAACTCCTGACCTCAAGCAGGCTTCCACCTTGGCCTTCCAAACTGCTAGGATGACAGGCATGAGCCGTGACACCTGGCCATCTGCACTATTTCTCAAACCCTGACCATGGATTGTTATAATTTAAAAGCTTGGTTTTATAGTTTTACTTTTAAACTTAAAGTTTTTTGTTGTTATTTTTAGGACAATGCCTTCTTGCTCTGTTTTTGAAGCTAGTATATCTGAAGGAAACCATGGCAATCTTCAGATTTGAGGCAAAAAAAGAGACATAGATTAAAACAAATGATGGGACAGTTACCAACTCCATTTTACAAACTATTTTTGCTAAAAACACAAAGTGTTACCCATTTTTTAATACAAAAATCTAAGTTGTGATAACACGTGGACACTATCATTTGATTAAGAACTTCCTCATTAAAGTTATTGAAACATCCCCTTACATTTCTGTTTTTATAAATTCTTTCTCCTCTATGAGTAAGTACCCTTAAACCAACCGAAAAAGCACAGCTATTAAACAACTGCAGAAAAGGATGCTGCACATTCCAATCTGGCAAAACATTCCAGGATTGGACCACCCCCAACCAAGTCAAGCCTTGCCAAGAAGTCATTATTTTTAATATTATTCAGAAATAGTCTTTTCGGCTTCTATTCAAATCACAAATGTCAAACCCTGTGGTCCAAATTGATGATGACTTATCATTAACATTTTCTGGTAACTCAGCATTTTAATCTTCCTGGAGACAGACCGGAAGTTTTTGTTTGTTCTTGTTTATGTGTTCATGATCTCACCTCCTCCACATCCCCCAAAAAGAAAATGATCCCTAGCTGACCCAGTGTGGTTTTTGTAGAGTGAGCAAGTTCATGTTACTAATATAAGCTATGAAAAGCAGATTTCTTAGCATAATAGGGTAGATGAGATGGGGTCTTTACTGTACCTTTGGCTGATGGAGACCTCTAGTTGGTAAAAATAAGCCGATTGATAGTGATGTGCTGTCCATAAGGGAGTTGGGGGCACTTACAAAATCTGGGACTTCCAAGAGTTAGAACAATACTCAGGTTTACTTTTCTCCATCCACATTTAAGGCTAGAGGTATAGGAAAAACCCATTTCTTTTCTCCTAGCCAACATACGCCCTTTGTCCTTGGCATAGTCCTCATGGTACTGGGAATGACATCTATTCTCTAGTTCTGAAGCAGTGATTGTGCAGTAAGGGGGGTCTTAATTTATACATGTATTTTGGTTCTTTGCCCATTCTTTCCTCAGGGCTTATTCATTTGGGGCTGTGGGTTTATAAGCTTGTATTTCCTTACACAATTACATCGCTCTCTTAGCCCTGAGTGTCAAAATAGTAATCCCCCCTCAAAAGTTTATGGAAAAATTATATAATCTCCATACTTGTCTGAGCTACCTTTGCTACAGAGCCCTCCAGGCACTTCCTGCCTTGGCGCTGTCTTGGCTTTATAAGCCCCACTGCTCCGCATCCTGTCTCCTAGGGCAGTGTTAGGATTTCTGCTCTTAGTGACTTTTTAAAAATCATTGCTTGTTGCTTTTGTTGCTTCTTTTGCTAGAAAATTATGGGACTCATCAGTGACCACTGAACAGCAGAATTGAAAATCTGCATGAATATTTATATACTTTTCCTTAAGAAAACTCTAATCTGAAGTGTGTATCAACCTGGAAACCAAATTCCCAGTTGCTCCAGTGATTTTGATTTGTGTTAGTTTCAAGGACTCTGATCACTTTTGTTAGTCCCTGTGTAACAGGCCCTAACAAGCAAGTGATTTGCCCTCGTGACCCAGCAAATCATCTGTGTATTCAATTACTATTTGTCTAAAACCCAAACATCACAGAGTTTAAAAAAAAAAAGTAAAACTTACTCAGTGACCATTCTTCTTCTGCACTTTTGTTTGTTAGCTGTCTAAAAAGCATATTTATAACAAGGATGTCCCCACTTTCCAACTTGCAGGCTGGCTGAGGAATATTAATGGACAGAGACGGGTGAGAACGAGAGAGACGTGGCTGCTGTTTCTGTCCCCTAGTATATCCTGGTAGTAAAAATGTGTTATGTACCACTGCAAGAGAAGGGAAAACACTGACACTGCAACAGTCCTGCCAGGCTGGGTGGCACCTGCAGTCCCTGCTCCTCGGGAGGCTGAGGCAGGAGGTTTGCTGAGGCCAGGAATTAGAGACCAGCCTGGGCAACATAGCAAGACTCCATCTCTAAAAATAAATAAGTAAATAAAAATTAGCCTGGTGTGGGGGGCACACGCCTGTAGTCCCAACTATTTAGAAGGCTGAGGCAAGTAGATAGCTTGACCCCAGGAGTTTGAGGTTGCAGTGAGCTATGATCGTGTCACTACACTCCAGCTTGGGCAACAGAGGTTTCTTTATAAAAAAAAAAAAATTTAACCTTTTTCTTTCTGTTTTTTCATTGTGTTGCTCTAGTCCCATTGACTTTCCTCTCACACTCATTACAATTAGTTTAAAATTATCTTGACCCTATTTTCTATACTTTAAAGCAGAGGTTCTCAACCTGTGGGTCGTGACCCCTCTGTAACAATGAAAATACATCCTGCATATCAGATATTTATATTATGATCCATAACAATAGCAAAATTACAGTTATGAAGTAGCAACGAAAATAATTTTATGGCTGGGGTCACCACAACATGAGGAACTGTATTAAAGGGTCACGGTGTTAGGAAGGTTGAGAACCACTGCTTTAAAGAAACCTCTTCCTCCTCACTTCTCAAGTAAGGTAAAAGCGTCTTGGTGAGGATACGGTCATCTTAGTAGGTAAGAGATCAGGGGAGGTGGAGATAAGCTTCTGTCAAGCAAAAGAACTCTGCCGTATACTGACTTGTTACATAGCAACAATCAAATAGATGATAATCTATATTAAACAGCATTCTACAGGGGGAAAGAAATATGTTCATTTTTATAAGTAAAAAATTGCAAGTGGCCTTTGAAGGCACACCCAAGGATTTATTGTTGGCATTCAAAGTGCTGACTTAAATCCTGCACTTGGAAGATACTCACTGGTATTCACCCAGGAGTGACTCCATGAAGAAAATGAATTTTTAAAGTTGGTATTCTGATCGGTTCAGCTTGCCTGTCAAAGAAGTTGATTTGTTTGCTTTGAAAATGCCCCTCTTACTGCTTTACATCACATTTGCCTGACAGAAGCCCCACACTAGTTAAATCCAACCATTTGTCTACCATATACCCACACAGCAGCGAGTAACTGCTCTCAGTTCATGCCCAAGAGGGCTGCAGTGTCCCATGGTCCCCCCCACCCCCCATCTGGGTACCTGCTGGTTCATCCTCTCTCAGTTGATGGCACTGGGAAGACTGAAGCAGTTAGAATCTCGCTCCTCCCAGCTCCCCGCTTGGTATCTTCCCTCCTACCTGCTCTGGGTGCTGTTCTCTGCTTTCCCTGCAGGTGGATTCTCCCTGTTCCTAAACCATCTGGATTAATCAGATCCCTCTTGCTTACTCAGAGATGTGAATTCCAACAACTTTCCCTCTCTCCCATGCAATTCCTACTTTGCCCCTCTCTGCAGGATTCCCATTAACACATAAATATGCTGTTTCCTTTTCCAACTTAAAAGTACAACCAAAAGAAACCCTTTTTCAACCCTTTGCTCAGCCATTCTGTCCAGCTATAATCCCTTCTTTCCTTTTATTCCCTTTTATAACTAAATTTCTTGAAGGAGATGGAATTTCCTCTTTCCTCCCATCCTGTCCCGCTGTGTCCGTGGGATAGCTCTTCCAATTGCTAAATTGAATGGGCAATTCTCAGACCTCATCTTACTTGAATTTCCAGCAGCATTTGATACTGTCAGGCAACCTGCATCCTTGAAACACTTTCTTTTCCCATATCTCCAGCCTCTGAAGTTAGAAGTGTTCCCGTATTCAGTCCTTACATAACTTACTTTCTTTGTCTACACTAATGACCTATGATCTCATCCAGACTTGTGGCTTTTAATGCCAGCTATATTGTGATGACTCCAGTGCAGACTTTTCTCCTGAACTTCAGACTGTCATGTCCAGATCACAAGCATGCCCCAAATCCTGATAATTTTCCCTCAATTTGCTCCTCCTATATATACCGTATATACTCAAGTATATACGGTAGTCTTTCTAATCAACATGAGAAAGCTCTATCCTTCCAGTTACTCAGGCCAAAATCCTAAGAGTCATCCTTAGCTTTTCTTCTATGATATCCACAGCAAATCTATCAGTCTGTCAGAATCCAGAGGCTTCTCACTGCCTCCTCCCTTGTCTCAACACAGCAGCAAGAACGGTCCTGCTCTGTTCAGTCAGATCAGTCACTCCTCTGCTATAGCAGGTAAGACAGAGAAAGATAAGGCCCTCGTGATGGCCTCCCGGGCCTCCTGTGAACTGAGGCCTCCTTCTTGCCCTCCATTTAATCTCATCTCCTGGCACACTAGCCTCCCTGCTGTTTCTCCCACACGTTGGCCACATGGCTGCCTTGATTCCCTCTGCCGGACATTCTCTTCCCTTACGGCAGCAGGGCTCACCCTGTTTGCCTTTGGCTTCCACATCAATGATGCCTCTATTCAAATCAGCCTCACTCCCAACTGTGTAAGTAGTAGATCTCTCAGCACCCTACATTCTCTTTCCCGTACTGTAGTTTTTGTAGCACTTACCAGCATTCATTTGTTTACTTTTTCATTAACTCACTTTTCTTCTCTCATTAGAATTAATTTAAGTGTTCACTGCTGTATTCCTAGTCACTAAAACAACACCTAGCCCATTGTAGGCACTCGGGTATTTGCTGAATGAGTGAAATGTGATTAAAACTCTTGCCATACAATTGGAAATCCACATTAATTCAGTGTAAGAATGCTGCATGGCCATGTCTCTCGTGGCACAGGTGAATTTTCAGTTTTCCTTACCCACTGCTTCACGCCAGTGAGCTGGGCCAAGTAGTAGTGCAGAGACTGGGTTGTCTTTTCCCACATCACGTACGAGCTGCCAAGAAAAGCCAGATCCCAGACGGGCCTCAGAGAGGGGTCAATGTGTCCGTGACTGTCTGAGAAGGAGGGAGGAAAAAACGTTTATTAATACAAATGCTGTCAAAGGCATTTTTCCAGGCAAAATTTCAGAAATTTCAATAATGACGTAGGGTGTGAGCACAGTCTTACCTCTCTGTTACAGCAAAGCCTTGAACCAGGCATGTAATCTGTTTGTGTCTATTTCTATGTTAGTACTGGGATTTAGGGGGGCTGTCCGGAAAGTATCCAGCCATGTATAATAGGAAAAGTAGGGACACACGTGGCTGGACACTTTCTGGACAGTCCTTACATATGCTTCATTCAATTTGCCACTCTGAGGAAATCTGTTATAAACAGTGTGATGCGTCTGTGGTGCACTATATACATGCACAGTAATGTTGCAGGAAGACAAGGCCCAACCGAGAGAAAGAGCACCCAAACACCACGTTTATAAGAGGAAGGGCTTTATTCACCGGCCAGGAACTTACTGCATAGAATTTCAAATTCGCGCTCCCCGACCGTCTTGGTCTTTCCCTTTTTATTGACAGTCAAAAAGTTCCACCCCACAGGTACCCTTCTCGTTGGCCAGTTTGAATCAAGTGGGAGATGCTATTCCTGCCCCTACAGAACTACAGTATTTCACAGAAGTTGGAAATTTCCAAGTTTCAGGAAGTCAAGTTTACAAATTCCCAAGAGCTGAGTCACCGTGGAGAGGACCCTGCTTGTGTATCCTTGTGGTCTCCTTAACAAGCCCTGTTCTTCTAGACCTCACCCTTCTCGGGTATCCTCTCTCATTCCCCCCCTTTGAGACTCCAATATATTTTAATTTGGGGTCTCAATATCAGCTTGTTTCTGCAGGTGCCAATATTAATTACTTTTCAGCACTGAGGTTTTAGGAACTGTGCCTTTTCTTGGGTTCTCTACTCAGGCCTCAATAGTACCATGGTGGTGGGCTAATACACATACGAGTTTTTACTTTTCCCTGTGACAGTAAGAGTTATGACAATATTTAAAGTTAATCTCAAGTCTTGTCAGTTGAGAGTATGTTTAATTATGTTGAAAGAATCTGTCCATGGTCTCCATGTTCCCTTTTGGTTTGGCTCACCAGTCCATGAATGCCATGGTCTCTGCTTCCTCATCTGCCCTTCTCTAACCATTGGCCTTAAAGCTAGTTGATGTGTTGGCAGCGTCTCTGTTACTTGCTTTGAACACATGAAGTGATCAGTTGGATTTTTCCTATGGCATTGTTTTTGGGCCTAAAATCTTTTAAATTCAGCATTTTTTAAAACCCTACTTAATATCAGACACTGCTAGAGGTGGGGATTCAATGATTAGTGATAATCTTTTGTGATTTTAGGAACTCGAGTTTTTATGAGTCTTTAATTTATGGGACAATTATCCATGGACCATCATTTTGTGCAATTTCACAGAGCTGTATTAAGTCTGTGTTCATAGTCTATATTAAGGCCGAATAATGGCACAGTGCATGAGGAATCCCGACAAGCTTATTGGGTAACCCATCCTTCTTGGTGAAGTCATCTTCAGCCTCAGTAATATATTGGTAGAAGTTGACTTGGCTGGGTTATTCTAGCAGGCAATTCAAAGAGTATTCACTCACTGAATTGAGTGAATTCAATTGTGCTGTGGGGGATACAAAGATGGGCCCCCATCTTCCACATGTTGACAGTATAGAGACGCAGCTGACACACTGCTAAGAGGGGAGGATCAGAGAGCTGAGGGACAACGGGGAGGGGGGGATTTCTTTGGGCTGGAGCGGTTTGGGAAAGGTTCACAGACATGAGATTTTTGCTGAGCCCTGAATTCCTGCCACGTCTGTGGGGGTGGGAGTGGGGGCATAGCAAGAGAGTGAGCTCACAAAGGTAGGAAGGCCCTGGGAGGGTTCAGGCTCAGGGGCTGGTCCTGATAGGCTATAAACTATTAACGTATCCGCACCAGACCATGCCTGGCCTGTGTGCGGTGCAGGGTGGGCATGGACGTTGACCCAGCAGTGAGTGTGAGAAGATGACTCTCACTGCTGGTGCTGGACAGACCGGGGGAGACTGAGACCTGAGGGACTGGGTGGGGGACTGTTCAGTGGTCTCAGGGAGAAGGAGGACCAGCATGGAGGGATTGGCACTGGGTTCAGAGAAGACCAGATGGGTCCACCCAGGACTCAGGACATAGGCTTGATAGGAAATGGCAAGTTATTCAATGTTAGGGATGAGTTAACAATGACCATGGTCTCTGACCAGCTTTAGAATAGTAATACATGTATTATGAAGTAAATGAAGCCCAGAATGTGTAGGCCTTTGGGGTGAAAATAAGTTGAGTTTGGTATTAACTGTATTAAATGCAGTGTCAAGAAAGCCCTGATGTAAAGTACCACAGATTGACAAGGGTGAGGAGCCATAAGACCATGGGCTGTGTGATCTGGGTGGTCCCTGGTGACCCAGGGTACAGCAGTTCTAATAATGAACAGAGAGTAGAAGTCACACAGGAAGAGGCTGAGGATGAGGCAGTGTGTATAGAATTCTATTTGAAGAACAGAAGAGAACATGGGATGATGGTTCTATGACTTGATCAGCAGAGCTCTGACCTTGACCATCCTCAGGGGCGACAGAAGGAACTGGTGGACAGAGGCTTTCAAAGGTAGGAAGGACATTGATGGGCCAATGTTATAGAAAAGCCAGAGAAGCTAGAATCAAGGACACTACGTGTAAATGAAAAGGAGTCTTAGAAGAAAGGAGAGAATTGGGAAGATTAGAGACTTCTTGATGTGGAAAGAAATCGCAGAATCTAATGCCTCTATCTCAGCAAAACAGGATCAAGACTCCCTGCAGGTGTGCTGCCAGGCCATGCTCTGGGCCATGAAGAAGCAGACAAGCTTTAACGCTTGTGGAGCATAATAAGAGACTTAGAAATGAATGATGAGCAATACTGAGGGCCCAGCAGTAGAGGAATATTTTTTAGAAGAAACAACCTGTTGAGAATAAACCAAAAAGGTGTTTGTTTTCCTGCACTGTCATCATTCATGGTTGCATGGTTCATCTAAGTGGGGTTTTTGTTGTTGTTGTTCCATAATGCTTTCCTGTTAATTAATATCAAAAGTGCCTTCAAGTGTAGAACTGAGTAATTTTAGCCTCTGCATTGGTCTGTCGTAGGTCTTTGCCTTCACCTGGTAATGCTGTTTTTCTGCCAACAGACGTTAAATAGCCCACAGAGGGCTGTGACTCAGATGTCCACTCTCAGGTGGAGTGTCAGTGTGCATGAGTGAGTTTTTTGTTCCTCCCTGGTATGAGCAGTGGAACCATAAGGATTTCAGAACATTACGCAAGGCAGGACTCTGGATCAACATCTTGATAGAAACATGTTTCTTGTTATACTTTTTTTTTTTTCTTGAGGCGGAGTCTCAAGCTGTCGCCCTGGGTAGAGTGTCATGGTGTCATAGCGCACAGCAACCTCCAACGATCCTCTTGCCTCAGTTTTTCTATTGTAGTAAAGACGGGGTCTTGCTTTTGCTCAGGCTGGTCTTGAACTTGTGAGCTCCAGTTATCCACTTGCCTCAGCCTCTCAGGTGCTAGGATTACAGGTGTGAGCCCCCGCACTGGGCATTTCTTGTTATACTTTTAAGAGGTTTCTCATCCTGCCTCTGTCTGTTGCCTGAAAACTCCCTTTGTCCAACTCACTGTCATGCATCTCATCTCCCACTGCTTCTGTGGGTGTAGATTTGTGAGATAGGAGCTCTTTACCCCAGAAGATAACTGAGTTACGCTAAACACGGAATAGTGAGGAGGACGTCTGAAGGGACATGTGCTTGCCACACCACCATGGTATTACTTGGGCAAAGGGGACATGAGCTGACTAGGCCCACAGGCCCTCAGTCTTTTCCGCCATGCGCCGTTGGCTGGAGTTTGTCTATAGCAAGCTTATGAATTCATTAGAAAGAGTGAAATTTTTACTCATAATAAAAACCAGACAACTTTTTCGGAGGGAGGAAAAACAATGGGAAGCAAGGATGTTTTGAAATGGATTAGATCTTTTCACTGACCAGGCACCCTACAGTGTCCTTGGATTGATGAAATACCGAATGGAATCGGCTGAGATGTGAACTGGCTAAAATTTGCTTTGTTTAAAACCAAATCTTTTCAGTTTTAAGTATCATTTATGGACAGGCAATACATAGCTGCATTAAATGTCTCTTTTGAATTTACTGTGACAGCAAAACTTGTAAGTTTTTTGATGAAAAATGTGTTTCTGTTAAAAAGGTTATGTGGGGGAAGTTTTGTAGTAGCTACGTTAAGTCAGACTGAGACAGAATGACCCTTACAGGAATATAGGACTTACTAAATGAACATGGTCCAGTTAAGCTGCACCATTTGAAAGCATCCAAAACCTAGTGATCCTGTTGCAAATATTAAAAAAAAAAAAAGATCCCATATGATTTCTAAAATTTGTGTTTTAAGGAGAAAAGAGATAAGCCAAGTCTTAACAGAAAAAACCTCTAAGCACTGTAGATTTCTGAGGATTAGTCATTAGCTCATTTACTTCTAGCAGTACTAGGAATAAACAAATCCTCTGCCACGCGAGACTCTGAATTGCCCTTCATAATTCTTTGCCACAGGATTTGATTCTAGTTGTCTATTACATGAGAATCAGCCAAGGCTCAGAATATAAGAAAGACAAGGAATGGATTCCACTCCAGGTTTTTAAGAACACTCAGTCTGGATAACCTGAGGGAGGGCAGAGACACTGGGATCCAAGTCGAGTCCACGGGTCCTGTCCTTTGGGGCTGATGGGATCACCACATATCTGGGTGGATGAGTGAACCGAGGTGGAGTGTGTGGTGAGCAGCGCCGTGGTGGCCAGATGTCACGGCTAATACCCAGTGCAAGTCCAGAGATAACTCCTGTGGCTTTGAAAATTGGATTTTCCAGTAAATGTTCTGAGTCTTAGCTGCTGCCCACACACCCTGATGAGAGCCAGCGCAAATGCGCCCTACTGCAGTTCAGCTGAGTCACTTCAGAGGGCAGGGCTAGCTCCCAGAGACGGCACCACTGCCCATTAGGTGCTGACCTGGAATGAGACCAGCGTGACCCCGCTGCAGTACCCCAGAGGGCCCCGAGGTGAGCAGGGCTGTGATGGCAGAGTGGAGCACCTGAGGTGTCTTGTCATCCAAAGTTTCCAAAGCTACCACCCAAATTAGAAAAGTTCTGGACTCAGCCCCCAAAACTGCACCCCCGGTACATGCCTTATTGTGAAGACCTCTTGACCTCTGACTTGGAGGCTAAGCGATTACTGTGCTCCTCATTCTGGGGTGAGATGGGGACGTTAAAGGGCGCAGATAGCTTTTGGTGGCATTAATATATTGTACTAGAAATGCAGAACAAGAAAATGACACGTCTGAGTTTTGTTTGCATACCACAGCCTACAGTTGAATTGAAGTGCCAATTTAGGGATAAAAGTTTAAATGATTGTTCCTTTTCAGAGTTGGTAATTACATACATTCCCTAATATAGAAATTCCAGATACTGATTCCTACCAGGAATGCTGACTCCCTCCAGGGGGGCTTTAAGTTGCTTCATTTGCTTGTAAAGCAGGTAATCCTCTTGCTGTTGTTTCTTTTTCTCAAGGAGCCGTGTACAAGTCACGTTAATGGCTGGTCTGGGTTTCTGATTCTTGAAAAACACTCGAGCAGAACATTTCCCCAAACCTTCCTCGCCTTCCTAAAGTAAAAATTTTGGAATGAAACAGGATTATATGGGAAGGTTTCTTCTCACCCCTTCCTCCCCCCAAGGTACACGCCCACCACCAAGACGGAGAAGAACGCTTTGTTCACACACCCCGGCATTACAGGTAGTGGCTTCTGCTTTAGGAGAGTGATTTTTGCACTCACAGCTAAGTACAATGATGCTTCACTTTGTGCTGCCTTGTGAATTAGATCATCTTATTTCAATTTTAAAGATACTGAAATTGAAAGAAGAACCCACTGCATACCTCACAGCTAGTGAACGGTAAGCCATGACTTGAGCTCACCTCTGTCTGATACCAAAGCCCAGGCTCTGTACTAACTCCATCTCTCCATTCTGAGATCTGATCCAAAAGAAGTGGAGGCACAGGTCATCCAGATGGGACTAATTCAACTACGTATTTATCTGCATTCGTAACTAAGTGTAGATTTACTGGGTGTTCTGGGGTCATCCTCATTTATTTTCCAATCCAGAGACATCTGGTGCTTCATGCAGATATTAGGTGTATGAGCATCATTCATTTCTAGGATTTCTGTGAACTTGTAGGTTCTTAACCTGACAATAAAAGCCAGGGAACTTAGGCCCAGAAAAATGCACAGATGCTCATACCTTCAACCCTGGGCCTAAGAATTTGAGGAAGTTCATGGGCCGCTAGTCTTGGCCCCATCCAAACCCATGCATGGGTCCTGAGTTAAGAGCCCTGTTGCAGAGTGGTTGGCTGACCAGTTGAGACAATAACCTTCTTTGTACTTTTGTGGTGGTTTAAACTAGGTGAAGTCCCAGCTAAAGCAACCACCAAAAGCAAACTTAGAAAAGACCAATAGAGAAACAAATTGTACTCAAAATCAGATCCATTTAATAAAGCCTACTTCTAGACCTAAAAAAACCTGAAAAGTGCTTTCCAGTGGGCAACTTTTCCTCCTGTAAGTGCTAGCTTTGAGTGAGAAGTAGTATGAGTTGCAAATTTATTAGAGATGCTAATTATTGATAAAACATAGGAAAAGAGCAAAAGGGCTGGGTGTAGTGGCACACCTGTAATCCTAGTACTTGGGGAGGCTGAGGCAAGAGGAACCCCTTAGGCCAGGGGTTTAAGACCAGCCTAGGCAACAAAGTGACACCCTGTATCTACAAAAAAAAAAAAGGTTATTGTGGTATGCACCTATAGTCCCAGCTACCTGGGAGGCTGACTTGGGAGTATCACTTGAGCTCAGGAGTTTGAGGCTGTTCTGACAGCTCTGTACTCTCAGCTGGATAACAGAGTTGAGACTCTGTCTCAATCAGTCAATCAATAAATAAAAGAAAAAAGGTAAAGGGAGCACCCGAAAGACGCATATCAAAAGGCAGAAGGTGGCTTGTACAGTCGTCCCATTTGATGTGGAAGCCACTTCTAGGAAGAGAAGAAAGAACCATGTATTTTTTGTTTTCTTTTCTTTTTTTCTCCCCCAAACAGCTCCATGGAATCAGAGTGGTTGCCTGAAGATAGAAGAACTCTCCTTCACTTTCTGAAATGGAACATTTCAATTAGCTAGCTGTGCTCTTACTATAGCCACAGGATCAAATCCAGAGAAGCATATTGTTGGTCCCAATAATCTAGTAATTGTTTTTCTCTTTAGCTCTAATCAAACACTTACAGTTGGCAACACTAGAAATCAAAGGCACCTTTCTTACATTTTAAGAAAATTTTAATTCTTAGCTTAATATACAAAGGGTATGTTGTTGTCATGCTAGAACGCATTCCTTAGTACTGGTAAGCATGGGACTGGGGAGGTCCTGTCTCCACCTTTGAGGCTCGGGGCCCCGAGACCCTTTAACCCTGGACACTGTCTCCTGTCTCAGGCTGCTTCTTAGCACAGCATAGAGAACCAGAGTTGGTTTCCTCCCTGCCCATGCTCTGCTGGCCCAGCATATCACATGGCTCTAATTTCTGTATTTAGTTTTCTCTTTATTCTCCTCTGAAAACAGGGAAAGTGAAACTTGGCGAGACATGGGTGGCCTGGTCAGAACTGCAGTGAGGCTAATGACGCCTGTGGCACTCACTGGGCGCGCTCTGTGCTCTGCAGAATGCCTTTCTGTCCAGAAGCTCAAGGAGTCGGTTTCATGCTATGTTGGCCTTTCAGCCAGAAATGCCACCAGCTGACAGGAAAAGGAATAGGCTGGCATGTGAAAGTGAGTCACTGAAAGGACTCCAAGGTGCTAGGGGGGATGCCACAGGGAGCTGTGAAATTCTCTCCCAGGAGAGGTGACTGCTGGGATGATGGCTTTCTGTGCAGCCCTGCACAAGTCCAAAAGGGTGAACTACTTAAATCTCCTCTCTAGTTCTGATCTTCAATTCTTGAGGACAAATAGAAAACAAAGCAAGTAAACCAAACCAAACCAAACCAAACCAAACCTCCAGGTCACTGTGTTAAGATTCTCACTTTGTTTTTAAAACCATACTCTAAGTATTCTCCAAACATCCTTCCAGAAGGGAGGTATTAGTGGACCTAAAAATAGACCTGCCTTTCGATCCTATAATTCCTCTTCTAGATTTATACCCAGAAGACCAAAAGTCACAATATAACAAAGACATCTGTACCAGAATGTTTATTGCAGGCCAATTTATAATTGCTAAGTCATGGAAGATGCCCAAGTGCCCATCAAACCATGAATTGACTAGCAAATTGTGGTTCATGTATACCATGGAATACTATGCAGCTCTAAAGAAAGATGGAGACTTTACCTCTTTCATGTTTACATGGATGGAGCTGGAACATATTCTCCTTAGCAAAGTATCCCAGGAATGGAAGAAAAAGTATCCAATGTACTCAGCCCTACTAGGAAGCTAAATTACAGCTTTCACATGAAGGCTATAACCCAACTATAGCACAAGACTATGGGGAAAGGGCCAAGGAAGGGGAAGTGAGGGGGAGGTTTGGGTGGAGGGAGAGTAATGGGTGGGGCCACATCTACGGTGCATCTTAGAATGGGTACAAGTGATTGCACTAATGTACACAGCTATGATTTAACAATAATAAAAAAAAAAAGAACAGATATTATTTCTCACAGTTCTGGTGTCTGGGAAGTCCAAGAGCACAGCACCGGCAGGATCAGTCACCTGGTGAGGACTGCTCTCTGTTTACAGGACAAGACCTGTTGGTGCATCCTCCAGCAGGGCCAAACACCATGTCCTCACACAGCAGAAGCAACAGAAGGGCCAAAGGTGCTGTATCCAGTTTCCTCCAGCCCTTTTAAGGTCACAATTCCACTTGTGAGAGCAGAGCCTTCATGGCATAATCACTGCCTATTGACCCCACCTTTTAATACTACCGGTGCTGTGTGGATAAAGTTTAACGTGATTTTGGAAGGGATACACACATCACGTGTTAACAGACAAAAGGGCAAAACCCATTATCTCAATAGACCTCATAGACCTAGGAAAAGCATTTGACAAAATCTAACACCATTTTATAATTTAAAAACGCTAATAAAAATAGGAGTAGAAGGGAACTCCCTCAACCCAATAATGGCTGTGTATGAAAAACCTATAACTAACACCTATGACACTTTTTCAGTGGGAAAAAACTGAATGCTTCCTTGTTAAAATTCAGAACAAGCACTCTGGGAGGCCAAGGGGGGTAGACTGCCTGAGCTCACAGATTTGAGACTAGCCTGAGCTTACAGGTTCAAGACCAGCCTGAGCAAGAGCGAGACCCCATCTCTAAAAAATAGCCAGGCATTGTGGCGGGCACCTGTAGTTCCAGCTACTTGGGAGGCTGAGACAAGAGAATCGCTTAAGCACAAGAGTTTGAGGTTGCTGTGAGCTATGACACCATAGCACTCTATGGAGGATGACAAAATGAGACTCTGTCTCAAAAAAAGAAAAAATGCAGAATAAGATCAGGCAAGATTTCTACTCTTGGCACTTTGTTCAGCAATGAACTGAGGATTCTAGTCCGGATAATCAGGCAAGAAGAAATAAAGGGCATCCAGATTGAAAAGAAAGCAGTAAAGCTTTCTCTAGTCACAAATGACATGATCTTACACACGGAATATCTCAAGTAATGCACTAAAAACTCTACCAGTACTAATAAACTCATTCTGCAGGGTATTTGAGATCAATATACAAAATCAGCTGTATGTTATACACTAGCACTAAAAAGTTCAAAAATATTTAAGAAAACAAATTTACAGTAGCATCAGAAAGAATAAAATGTTTCTAAACAAATTGAACAAAAGAAACATAAGATGTGCCCACTGACCAGAAATTAAGATCTAAATAAATAGAAGCACATCCCATATTCGTGGATTGGAAGACTCGATGCTGTTAACATGGCAATACTCCCAAAATTGGAAGACTCGATACTGTTAACATGGCAATACTCCGCAAACTGATCCTCAGATTAAATGGATCCTGATGGAAATTCCAGCTGGCTTTTGTTTTGTTTTGTTTCTTACATCCCCTTCCGCAGTTGTCCAGAGCGCCAACCTGCCCATTCTGCCAACACTAGAGCCATCGTTCCCGGCCAACGCTGGAACAATTTTTGCAGAAATCGATAGGCTGATTCTAAAACACATGAGGAATCGGAATAGCCAACCATGTGAAAGAAGAATAAAGTTAATAGGTTCAGGCTTCTCAGTTTCAAAATATATTACAAAACTCCAAATGCTACAGTAATGTAGGCGATATAGTTCTGGTATAAGGACAGACATCTAAGTTAAGGAAATAGAATTGAGAGTCCAGAAATAAACCATAATATTTATGGCCAACTGATTTTTGACAAAGGATCCAAGATAATTCAATGGGGGGAAAAATTGTCTTTTCAGCAAATGGCACTTAGGCAACTGGAGATCAACCTGCAGAAAAGGAAATTGCAGCCCTGGCCTTATACTACACACAAAGGTTAATACACAGTAGAACATAAAATTAAATGTAAAAACTAAAACTATTAGGAAAACCACAGGCGTACATTTTTGTGATCTTGGCCTAAGTAATAATGTTTTAGACATGATGTCAAAGGCACAAGAAATATCAGAGAAGACAAATTAGTCAGGTGCAGCTGCTCTCACCTATAATCCTAGCATTCTGGGAGGCCAAGACAGGAGGATTTCTGGAGCTCAGGAGTACAAGACTGGCTTGGGCAAGAGTGAGACCCTGTCTCTATTAAAAATGAAAAAAACTAGTCAGGCATGTGGTGGGCACCTGTAGTCCCAGTTACTCTGGAGGCTGAGGCAAGAGGATCATTTGAGCCCAGGAGTTTGAGGTTACTATGAGCTATGATGTCACCACAGCACTACCCAGGGTGACAGAGCGAGACTCTGTCTCAAAACAAGAAAAAAAGAGAGAGAGGGAGTGACATTAAGTCTGTCTTGATCAAAAATCAAAATTAAAAACTTTTGTTCTTCATAGGATCATCAAGAAAGTGAAAAGAGGAAGAGGCAGTGAGTGACATTAAGTCAGTCTTGATCAAAAATCAAAATTAAAAACTTTTGTTCTTCATAGGGTCATTAAGAAAGTGAAAAGAGGAAGAGGCAGTGGCCAAAATGAAGTTCAATCCTTTTGTGACTTCTGACCGAGGCAAGAACCGCAAAAGACAAGTCAACGCACCTCCCCACATTCGCAGGAAGGTTATGTCTTCCCCTCTTTCCAAAGAGCTGTGACAGAAGTACAGTGTTTGATCCATGCCCATCCGAAAGGCTAATGAAGTTCAGGTTGTCTGGGGGCTCTACAAAGGTCAGCAGGGTGGCAAAGTAGTCCAGGTTTACAGGAAGAATTGCACCATCTACACTGAGCGGGTGCAGTGGGAAAAGGCTAACGGCACGACTGTCCAGGTGGGCGTTCAGCCCAGCACGGGGGTCATTACGAGGCTTAGCCTGGACAAAGACCACAAAGAGATCCTTCAATGGAAAGCTGAAGCTCACCAAGTAGGAAAGGAAAGGGGCAAGTACAGAAGATGCAGGAATAAAATAATCCTATATAGAACTCTCATTAAAAACTGCTAAAATGAGGGGAAAAAACAAAGTGAAAAGAGAACAAGAGACAGGAAAAATATTTGCAAATCATATATCTAGTTAAGGGATTTGTATCCAGCATATAAAAAAAAGCTCTCAGAACTCATTATAAAAATCCAATAACCCAATTAAAAAATGTGCCAAGTTTATGAATAGACATTTCTCCAGGGAAGAGACACAAGGTGCATGAAAAGATACTCAGTTTTATCAATCGCTAGGGAAAAGCAAATCTAAACCCTGATGGGATGTCACTCCACACCCACTATAACTGCTGTAAACAAAAGACAGAGCACAGCCAGTGTCGCTAGGATGCTGAGATACTGGGACCCTCAGACACCGTAGTTAGTCATATAAAATGATGCTGTCACTTTGGAAAAGGGTTTGACAGTGCCTCAAAATGCAAAAACTAGAGTTACCATATGACCCAGTGACTTCACACTGAGTTGTCTACCCAAGGAAAATGAAAACACACATCCACATGAACTTTCACAGCAGGGTGACTTGCTGTGGCCAAAACATGGACACCATCTATTTGTTCCTCGATTATAAATGAACAACATGTGATATATTCATACAATGAAATATTATTCAGCAATAAAAAGGAATGAGTTATTAATATTGCTACTACATAGATGTTGCTCTAAGCCATTCATACGCCAAGCGAAAAACAAGGGTCATGAAAGGTCACATGTTGTATCTTCCCACTGATACGAAATTCCCCAAGTAGACAAATCTTTAGACCTGAAGTAGATGAGGGGTTGTCTGGGGCTGGGAGGAGGAAGCTGGATAGTGGGATGAGAGGAGTGACTCCTAGCAAGTATGAGGTTCTGATGGAATGAAGATGTTCTTAAACTAGATTAGGGTGATGTTTGCACAACTCAGTAAGTATACTGAAAACCAGAGAGACTTAAATACTTTAAATGGATGAACTGCAAGGTGTGTGAATGATATCTCAAGACAACTGCTTTGAAAAAAGAAGCGCTTTGCAGCCCTGGCACACCTGTGCAGACGTGCATCAGCAGCACTGTAGTGGCTGAGCCCTGAGAGGACGAGTTCCTGCCACCCCTTGACACTTGCTGACTACTTGGGGGAGGGCTGTATCTTGAGAAAACACAAACACTGCTCCAGGATGTTCACGTGATATTGTGTTACTCACAGGCCTTCGTCCAGGCAGTCACTCCCAAGGTAGTGGGGCAGCACAGTCACCACCACAGCACACGGCTGTACCTTGGAGCCTTTGCCATCTGTGATCTCAGTGGAAACCGAAACTGGAAGAGAAAACATCAGGAGGGCCATCCTGGGTGTGTGGGCCACAGAGATGCTTCTTCACACACAGGCAGCAACAAGTGAAGGGCATAGGAGGATGAGCTCAGTCCTGGCAAAGCTCAGGGCAAGACAACATTACAAGCTGTGTTCCCTCCCAAGTCACCTACGGATGGTTATCAGGAAGTCAGTTAATAGAATCTCTGTTGAGTTGATCCGTATGCCTAGGACTGTGATGGATGCTACTGGGGGTAACAAAATAAAGCAAGGCAGGAGAATGAGACGCAAGGTTCCTCATCCTCCTGGGGAGAGCTCAAAACTGACATGTAAAATATCTCAGCACCAGTGCAAAGCAGTGGAGCTAATGAGATGAGTAGATGGGAGGTGTCTCAGAATTAGAGGTGGAAGTCACCACTGTGTGCTGAAGGAGGGAGGGAGGGTGGGCAGGAGGCTGTCATTCACATGCTCACACAGCAGCCCTGACCTGCAGTGTGGGGTGCAGCGTGTCTGCCTCTGCCCAGAGCGTGAAACACACCTCAATGGGCCATCGAGGCTTGGGGTAATATTTTAACAAGTTCCAAAATGACGTATAGAAATTTAACAGGTCTAGAAAAAAGGCAAAGAAGAATTCTGACAGAGGAGGTATTTTTATGAAAAGACCCAAGACCTAATTTGGGAACCCAGGAATTCTTTCATGGGACTGGATCCCAGGACTGGTGAGGGGACTTGCAAATGGGGCTAAAGGTGCACGCGATGGCCGGATGTGACCGCCACAAGTAGTCATGTGAACCACATGGAAAGTGGTGTGCCCTGAGTTCTGTATAAACACATTCTCAACCTGAAACCTGTGTCAAGGACTGGGGACTTGATTTTGGAGGTTGGAGCATCTCGAGATGCAGCCCACGGACACACTTATATCCCCATCCCTGGGAAGCGTCTCTACAAGCAAATTCTGGGCCCCACCTTTGTCCCTTGGTTCTAGTCAATAGACATCAAGTGGACCCCTGGAAGCTGAAATTTTAACAAATGTCCCCGCCACAAATGACATTGGTGTCACAAATCAGGGTACAGAATCTCAGAAAAGGACCAGGCTTCAGACAAGACTCCATTGAATCTTCACCATATTCATTCACACAAAAGATGGGGGAAGGTAAAGTATTAAGTATTTGTCAAATTGTGTTTATTTGCCTTATGTTTACCCTCTTATAAGTCTTGAATCCAAATATTCACAATAATCATATGCACATTGACAATTACACCAAATATCATGATGGGGAATGATTTGAGTAACATCACTAACCCTCACACTGCTCACGGACATGGCCTAAAATTCGGTTTTATACATTTATGTTAAAAAATCTTTCTCGCAGGGCAGCTCCTGTGGCTCAGTGGAGTGGGGTGCTGGCACCATATGCTGGAGGTGGTGGGTTCAAACCCAGCCCTGGCTAAAAACTGTAAAAATGCAAAAGTGCAAAAAAAAAAAAAAAAATTCCTTTCTTCCAACACAGAGATGATTGAGGCTCTGCCATAATGTCCTTCCACAGTGACATCTGCCCAGCCCTGTGTTCTACAGGTGTCCTGGGGGACAGAGGTCCCATTTACCCCCACAGCCAGCTCTCTGGGGAGGGCACACCAGGTCTTAACACATCCAAATGTCAGGAAATGGGAACCCATTTCCAGCTAGGCCTCCTCGCCTAAGGGTGTGTCCTGTTATGACCCAGCTGTTAAGATGAGTCCCAGCTGTTAAGATGAGTCTAATACCAAGAAGTTGGGGAGCCTCCATTCTGAGAAAAGCCTCAGGACACAGAGGGTGAAGGCAGTCTCAGTGTTTCAGGACGTGTGGTGAAAGGCCCTCACTTCTTCCATTCACCCAACACTGGCTGCGCTAGTTAGCCTTGCTGTTTGACTTCAAGAAGCTTCCAGATCAGAGGGGAATGCAAAGTCATGGTGATTCAAAGCTGGGTATGACTACAAAGATCCCGAAATGCCCAACTCAGAAGTTGGTGCAAGTGTTTCTAACTGGAGGTGACAGCCAGGGTTTCATTTAGAAGAAAACATTTTAGCTGGGTGTAAAGGAAAGGTGAAATTTAAATAAACCATGTGCATGAACTAGTTCAGACTTCAGACTGAAATAATCTAACCAGCCCAAATCCAAGAAACGTCTAGATCACTTACTCTCAAACTTGCCTGCATTTTGGAATCATCCAGAAGTTAAAAAAAAAAGAACTGGACAGAACCACAGGAACAGTGTGAGAGCAGAAAGCTGTAAACACTATGGGATTCATGTAACTTTGATGTTATAACATGCTAACTCAGCATTTTGCTTGCCCCACATTTTCCTCTTTGGGGAAGTGCTCAATTTGGTTTTGTCTATAATAAATGCAAGATTCACTAGATATGATGTATTTCATTAGTATACAACAGACATTTTGGTCTTAAATATTTGATTCATATATAAAAAATGTTATCTGGCACTTCATCATTTACATTATATTTCATTTAAAATTGAGAATAGGAAAAAGTAATTTACGGATTACATCACTAATATTCTTTCTGGACTAAAAGGTAGATAATTAACTTAAACTAAAAAGCACTAAACTTAACAAAGTGAATAAATAATTGTATTTTCTAGACATAGTTTTAATAATTTTTAGTTTTGGAAATCAAGGAAAAAGGTTTGGAACCCTCTGTAAGCATAGCCAATGACCCCAGTTGGCACTGTGGCTTACCTTTGTAATCGTCCAAGGGCTCACCAGCTGGCAGAGAGAAATAATACTGGGAATCTCTCCCGCGGTATAAAGTGTGGGTGGAGGCATTTCCTATGTGGTAGCTAAATTCATAAAGAAAGTCCTATGATCCGATCCATGGGAAACAAAAAAATGGTACAGATGAAAAAATGTTAGTAACACCACTGATAAGTCTTCACACACCTGCAGCCATATTATACCTGAGGACATTTTTTATAGCCAGGAACAGAGTAAGTCATAGCTAAGCAGTGTCCCAGCTACACAGCTCACTCAGGGACCCTCCTCCACCCTCTAGGGATCCTTTCCACGACCCCGTGGGCTTCCTGCATAGCTCCAGGATTCCTCACTTGGGGCCTGTTTTCTCTCCTCGCCCAGGACCTCCTGATACTCATGAGTCAGGCTGTCCCACGCCTCAGAGTGAAGGGGACCTGATGCACTTTGCTTCCTCACTGCTGGGTACAAGACAGACCCGAGAGGCTGAGTGGGGAGTGCTCTCGGTAGTGTTGAAAGCAGCAGCCTGCAGGAACTGGGCCTGCAGGGACCCTCTTGAGAACAAGGCCAGGCTGGTGAGAGAAGGGGTGGCATGGGTAGGACATGGGGTCCATGCTGAGAGGACGAGAGGCCAGAGCCGGGGTGGCAATGTCACGCCCTCCTGCCCTGTCCACCACCCAACTTCAGGAGGAGGCAACTGTCTCTTTGAACCCATCCTCTCCTTTCATCCTCACAAGACCCTGAGCAAAACAATCCCAGTGGTTTTCTCTGTTGCCCAAATAAGGAGAGTGAGGTTAAGTCCAAGTTGGAGGTGTACCCGGGTACGGGTGGTCAGGCTGCTCACTTTGGGTCACCTGCCTGCCCACTTCTTGTGGGTGGTGTTAACTGAGCTCCGACTGTGACCAGGCTGTGGGGCCCCGTGACATCTCCTGGTGAGTGGATCCTTTACTCCTGAACTGGGGATCACCCTTCATCCCGCTCATTCACACCTGTGCCACCTTACAACATTCAACTGCCAGCCAAATTCCTGCACAGGTGGGGTGGGACAACACTTTGCATTCCTACAACACTTCCTGGAGAGCTGCTGTGACTTTCAGCTTCCGCTGCCATGGGTCTCCCAGGACAGACATGGGGCTGCCCACCTACCGGCTTTCCTGACGTGCAGAAGACGCTGAAGACGGTGTGTGCCTCTAGGCCGCGGGGGGGCTGCACCTGGCAGCCCACGTCTCCTGGCACTTGGTTGACTGTCAAGTAGAGCTGAGCTTTACCCAGTAAGCTGTGCTCGGAAGCTAGAGAAAGATGAACAGAGACACGTCCATGATGGAGAGTTATAGTAGCACAGGGTTCAATCTTTATAGCACAAGCCTTATGGGCAGGGGTTCAATGTGGGGTCCCCAGACCAGCAGCATCACGTCACCCGGGAACTTGTTGGAAATGCAGATTCTCAGGCCTCCCCCAGACCTGCCAACTCAGAAACAGACTTGTCAGTCTGAGTTTTAACATGCCCCTTTGGGGATTCTGGTGACTGGGGCTTGAGAACCACTCCCCACAGCACTCATAGACATAACAAGCCTTACTGGGTGCTCACCAGGTGGGGCGGGCACAATTCTAAGCCCTAGGGAAATAGAAGGGGAACAGAGAGACCAATTCACTACCCAGAGTCAGATGGCAACCACCCTGACAGAAACCAAAGTGTAAATAAGAATGGGCACATGGGCCCAGCAAACCAAACTTACTCCCTTCTCCTGGATTCTCTTAAAGCCTTATACACACATAGGAAGAGCTTAGTTGAATTTACGGCACTGATACAATTTTATTTTATTTTAATTAATTGTATTAGTATCATAATTATTTTTCATGTTGCCATATAGCATCTAAAATCACTGTTGTAAATAGCTGCATGAGATCCTACAGAGGAGACACACCCCAACATGCAGAACTGTCACTGCCCTATGATCTTTTGTATTTTGCGCTATTATGAGTAATGCTATTAATATTATGAGTCATCCTATAATGATTATTCCCATACAAAAGGTTTTTAACATTTATTGGATAATATTTTCTTGGGAAGAATTTTAGGAGTGAGATTTACATGTCAAATTATTCAAAATCTTGATAATAATAACGATTATCACCATAAGAGCTAATAATGATAATCACCATAATATCTACAGATAGAATTGGTATAATGTCCACATTTTTACATTAATTAAAGCCCATCATGCATTAACACAGGATGCAGGACACATCCTGCATCTGCTATGTAGCCCCTGAAACATAGCAGGTGTTCTGAGAGATACTGTTCATATATTATCTTTTCTGATAGTCACATCAACCATGGAAGACAGATCTTACAAAATCCAGGAGGAGAGAGTGACTAATTCTGCCTGCCTCACCAGGGAAATCTCCACCAAAAAAGACACATCCGAATAAGCAGTCTTGGGGTTTGAGTTGTACATGGGGGTTAGGAAAAGACCAGGAGAAAAGAATGGGTATTCCAGACAAAATAACCATGGGAAAGACTCATGAAGTGGCCTCGTGTGCTCAGACGAGGACAAAAGGAGAGGGGGGTGGTTGGGGAGGTGTGCAAGCCAGAGGGAGAGGAGGCCGGGCAGGAGACCTGGAGCCCACGCTTGGCCCCCGCAGCAACCAAGGCACCAGGCGGGCCCTGTGGGTGGTGGAGGGGCTCTCAGGAGTCTCCTACCCCAGCAAGGATGTGACCTGTCTAACAGAATGGTCTTTATCCCTGGACAAACTTCAGGGACAGAAGAGAGCGACATCCTGCTGAAGAGCAAAAGGTATTTACTGAAACAAAACCAAACATTGGCTCTGTTGTGCCAGGGCTTGGCGGCTATATGCAGCTGTGTAAGAGACAAGGGGAGGTTTACAGAGACATGAGACTCTCAGGGAGCTCCACCCACCACGTCAGAAGATGGTTAACCTGACATGAAAGTTAACAGGATGTGCCCCCCATCCTGTGTGAATGCATAATGGGCTTTAATTAATGTAAAAATGTGGACGTTATACCAAACCTATCTGTAGATATAAATTATTGAGTCCTCCATGCTTCTTACCCCAAACTAAAAACCCTTATGAATGAGAGGAAATATCTAGAAATTACCAAAAAGGATGATCTCAGATTGAGTCCCAGGAAAGCAGGAGGGAGCGTGGAGCCCTGGCAGGGGTAAGTGTGTGGGTGAATTTAAACAGGACTGCACAAACCCCAGCAATGACATCCTGCAGGGGAGGTCTGCAGACCTCAGAGAGAGACTACGGATGGATTTGCAAGAAGCCATCGACGTACCTGGTGGTCTTGCATAAATATAATAAATAAAATATATGTAAAATATATGTAAAAATATATGTAAAAATAAAATAGATGTATATTATATATAAATTATACATATTATATAAGTTATAATATATAAATAAATAATAAATATAATACACATGTAATTGAAAAGGAAACTCAATGGCTCAGCCTGTACCCTGATATAAGCATATGCCCAACTCCCCAGGAAAGAGTAAATTCACAGACACAGCAGCCTCCTCCTGCCCTCTGCACAGTGCCTCAGTGGGCAATTATGAGCGGCCAAGTGAATCAGGACACAGGAGCAAGAGTGCGTGGGGCTGGGGGACAGAGTGATTGTCAATTCTTGGGGAAAAAAATAGGAATATAACCCAAGTCTGTATGGTTCCCCACACCAAATCCGACTGGCAGCGTAACATACCCACAGATGCTTGCAGGACGTATGTCTCTCCACTGCTCAGTGAAAATGGCTTGATTGTCACGGTTTGCTCTGTGATGCCTGCAAGAGAGGACACAACCAGCGGTGGAGGTCAGTGGACTCTGAGAAGTAGGAGGGCAGACAGAGGCCTTGGGCATAGGTCCTGCCCTTAGCCCAAAGCTGAAGGTGCACTAGGTATTAAACATGCTGCTCCTACGTGGAAACACCGCTGCTTCACTTGTTACTAGTCTTCTTTAAAGATCCAGAAGCTCCTCTCCAGGTCTCACGAGACCTGCTGTCTCTTGCTCAGAAATGACACTGATCTCCCTAGCAACACGAGCCTGCCGGGAAGTTCTTATTTCATATCTTTACAATTAAGTTCAGTGCTTACTTTGGCTATTTCATAAATGTTGTTTATCCAGGAAGTATGATTAAAGTACTTAAAAGCAATTTTTAAATCTTGGCAGAATATTGGTTACAAAATATTCATAATCCGGGTGTAACTGCTGCCTGTGGGGACTGGATTACTTCCCTAGCAGGGAGAGGTTGACCCTCACTGCTTTCCCTGAAAATAAGAGGAAAGCAAGATATGAGATTGATGATCTAAACTGAGACAGTTTTTAAAAAAAATTTATTTATTTTTTATTGTTGGGGATTCATTGAGTGTACAATAAGCCAGGTTACACTGATTGCATTTTTTAGGTAAAGTCACTCTTGAAATCATGTATTTCCACCATAAGTTTTGGAAAAAACCAAGGTCCCACCCCGCTGCCTCCTTCCCTCTCTCTGCTTCTCTCTCTGCTTTTCCTCCCTCCTTCCCCCCATGACCTTAATTGTCGTTAATTGTCCTCATATCAAAATTGAGTACAT
>CAUYPK010058893.1:0-16026 GCA_963574355.1 Loris lydekkerianus | reverse complement strand
CTTGGCACAATAACTGGGAGAATGCCAGGAAGGCTGTGTTGACCAGTGGGATGAAAATGTGTCAAACAGTCTATGAAACTAATGTATGATGCCCCATGATCATATCAATGTACACCGCGCCCAGCTCCACTATACACTCTTAAGGGAGGAGGTAACTTTTTATTTCTGACATGGACAGATACTTATGTCTTATTTAGTGACTAAAAGCTAGCTGTGAAACAAAATGTTTATAGTTCTGCATAAAAAACTTTAAGAGTACAAAAGAATAAGTTTACTATAGGAAGGGAGGACTCCAATAGTTGTAAGATTTTCACTTTATAGCATGATGAGAAGTTTGGGAAAAGTTGTAAAAATACGATGATTATGCATTTTATAGTTTTTAATTCAACTATAAAATTGAAAAAGATTAAATTTTTAAAACTTTTGATATTTGCTTTATAAATAAAATTACAGAAAATTTTCACATATTGGTAGCAATGTTTACAACTGTGGAAAAAAGAACGGGGTATGAAATCTGAGGATCTGAGCTTGAGTTCACACTTTGCCACTTTCCATCTACACAACCTTAGGCAAGGAGTTTAACCACACCCAGCCTAAATTTCTTTATTCAACAGACAGAAAATCAATATCCACACCTCAATGGGTTTCTATGAGGTAAAACGAAATAACGAATATGAGAACACTTGGTAAAGTGTACAGACATTGAATTGTTTTTATCACAATGCAAGATACCTGTTAATATCCTAAATTGGAGTCATTTCTGTTATGTGACATTTAAAATGCAAACTCTATGAAGGCAGGGACTGTATAAGTCACCAGATGGTCAAGGGGAGTACTTCACTTCAAAGGTGACCTTAGTGATATTCAGGAATGAAGTATGAAGCATTTTCTAGAATGAGTTTGCAAATTTGTCTCACCTTGTATGTGTCTGGAATTCAAGGAAAAGTCAGGACTGCAGAGATAATTTAGGAGTCTTCAGAATCTAGATGACATTTTGTGCCATGAGCCTATATAAGATGACCCAGTGAGCACATGCACAGAGGGAAGAAAAGGGGTACACCAATATTTAACATTGATCAGGAAGAGAGGAATACAGCAGAAGAAAATGAAAAAGTCATGGCCACAGATTTAGAAAAAAAACCAGGGGTATGTCCTGGCATCCACATAAGAAAGTCTAATAAGGTATGAAAATATAGGCTGGACTGCCAAGAGCTTAAGATTACTAAGAACTGAGCACTGAATTTGGCAACATGGAAGACTCTGGGTTTCCTGACAAGGTTATAGGAATGAAGAATGAACTGGAGTGAATTTAAAAGAGAACAGGAGAGGGAGGAGACTCCGGAAGCACAAACAACTCTTTCAAGGTGTCTGGCTATAAAAAACATAAAAGATCCACTCCAAGTACTTCCCCTTGTTGTTGCTTTTGCCAACAAGGAGTATAGCTGAGATGCAGGACTGCTCACACCCTGTTCCCTCCTCTGTGGAGTGTGAAGCTGTTCTAATCTTTGACCTGACCTGCTGGCAAGCCTTTTTATTCCTCACATTAGGGTGCCTTCTATTTACTTCCACAAGTATAGCTTCTCAACTACAACAACTGCTGAACGCCACAGCTGATTCTAATCCCTCCTCAACAGTGCAGGTGCCATTCCCAGTCTACCTCTCCTCTGCTCTTTCTGATTCCTCTGTTGTTTACCATTCACTTTCTTTGTCTGTTGATTCTCCATACTTTTTGATGGGTGGGCAATAAAGCTGACCTCTTAGATGCGGTATCAATGACAAAGATGATGATTTGACTAGTACAGCACTACCTGGCAGCAGTGATCCTTGCAATTACACATTGTGCACCTCTTCTAAGGGTGAAAGGGCTGATTTACTGATTGTCAAGTAAAGCCTCAGATTTAAAGATTTGAAAATCTGAGGCTTCTTACAGGCCAGTCTCCAAATGACTATCACAACATGAATACTGTAAGGCTTCGTTCAAACAATGGTAAATTCCTAAAAGGCAGAAACCACTTCTCAAGCTTGCTTATATTATCCAATCAACAGATATGTATCACAGTCTATATGCTTCGCAGTGTTAGAGATGCTGGAATTGTGGGGATGAATACAAATACTCCTTTCACAAAGCACATCTGGTACGGCATTTATATAAGTAAAGACACACATACCACAGTAAATACTATCATTAAGGAAATCAGGATGCTATGGAAGCACATAGGCAAAACAACTTATTCACCCGTGCGCACCACAGAAGTTTCACTGAGCAAGTAATATTTAAATTGTGAAGAGCGTGAGTCAGTCAGACTGGGGTGTTGGAGGAAAGACCAACACATGCCAAAGGGCCAGAAGCAAGTGAGAACACAGAATATTTGGAGATATTCACAAAGCTAAGCATGGCTAAATGTGTGTATGTTAAGTTATTCTGGGGTAAATGTGGGGCAATCAAGGACGACTAGAGATAAGGCTAGAGAAAAGGAAGGGCCAAGTCAAAACACATGTTAGAGAATTTGGACCACTTTATTACTTTAAATACGTTAAATACTGGACGTTTATTTTTATAATGCCATGCATTATTTTCTAATTCAAATTTTTCAATTAAACCAAACAAAGGAAGAGAGCAGTTAGGAATTAAGAGTCCTGAATTAAGAGTAACAATAGTGGCCATGGGAAGAAGAAATAATTAAAAAGTAAAATGAAAAGGTCTTAGTTAGGCATAAGGAATGAGGAGGAATTAAAGAAGGCAACCAGATTCCTAACATGAGCAAATGGGTGGATGGTGGATGATAGTGTCTTTCACTGCATTAGAGAAAATAGGTATGCCACTGGTTTAGGGGTAAAAATGAGCTTTGAGGCCAGTGCGGTGGCTCATGCTTGTAATTCTAGCACCCTGGGAGGCTGAGGTCTCTTCAGGGGTGTTCTATGTATATAAACATAGAAACAGCTCTATGACAAAAAAGATGGTTTACTTTCTG
The DNA here is from genome assembly GCA_963574355.1 of Loris lydekkerianus. Classification (NCBI taxonomy): domain Eukaryota; kingdom Metazoa; phylum Chordata; class Mammalia; order Primates; family Lorisidae; genus Loris; species Loris lydekkerianus. Next base: position 13,054 of record CAUYPK010058893.1, on the reverse strand, counting down.
CAAAGCACAAAAATAAAGCTGTCAGCTTCACAGTGCCATATGGATGCTCTCTTCCAGATTAACCAAATTGCTTAACATCAGACCAAAATTAAACCACTCCTTCACTTATAAGCTACTATTAAAGACCACTAGAGATTTAGCCTGTTTGTCCAACTTGAAACTGACAGCTTTTCTTTAGGCCGTAGTTGCTGAAACAGTCCTTTGCCAAGGTTGCCAGGCTTAGAGCAAGAGCTTTGTCAGAAACTTCACTTAATGTGAGCAGTTAAAAGGATCTATACTCCAAAAAAGTTTTCCTCAATGGAGGTAAATTGGAGTAGAGCGCCAGCCATATACACAGAGGCTGGCGAGTTCAAGCCCAGCCCAGGTGTGCTAAAACGACGACGACTACAACCAAAAAATGAGAATCGCTTAAGCCCAACAGTTTGAGGTTGCTGTGAGCTGTGATGCCACAGTACTCTACTGAGGGTGACATAGTGAGACTGTCTCAAAAATTTAAAAAAAAAAAAAAAAAAAAAAAAAAGTTCTGCAGAAGGCAAATTGAAAAAGACATTTACTTCATTATTTCAATTTTCTTTTTTTTTTTTAGTTTCTTTCAAGTCCTTCAGTGGTGGGTGTTATGAACGAAAAAATTTACTTCAATTTACTGAGTGCAAAGTGTTCAATTGCATGCTACAGCAGACTAATACATTTTTACTTAGTCCTGCCACTAAATGCTACTTATTAGATGTGTAACTTTGGGGGACTTTTTCTGTCAAGAGTTGTACTATATAATCTTTAAGAATTTCCCCCATATATAAAATTTTATGGTTCTAAGACTGAAGGAGAGGGAAATAGTGGCCAAGAAAGTAAATATTGTAATAAGAGTTGATAAGGATGATACTTTAAATCAGCAGTTCTTAACCGGGGTCGCAGCCCACAGGAACTGTATTAAAGGGCTGTGGCATTAGAAAGGCTGAGAACCACTGCTTTAAATTATTAAAGTTTTAGATCTCCACTTATGAAGAAAGAGAATACCCAGAGACAACGAACCCAGTGCCAGAAGTACAGCTTGATTCAGTAAGCCTACTACTAACAAACTGGCAGCATTTCAAGAGTTTATCTGGCCTGGCGCAGTGGCTCATGCCTGTAATCCTAGCACTCTGGGAGGTCAAAGCAGGAGGACTGCCTGAGCTCAGGAGTTCTACACCCCATCTCTAAAACAGCTAGGTGTTATGGCAGACACCTGTAGTCCTGGCTACTCGGGAGGCTGAGGCAAGAGGATCTCTTGAGCCCAAGAGTCTAAGGTTGCTGTGAACTGTGACGCCATGGGTATTGAGGGTGACAAAATGACTGAGACTCAACAAAGTGAAACTGTCTCAAACAAAAAAAAAAAAAAAAAAGTTTATCTGTTAGCTGGTAACTCAGAAAATGGAACATACATTTTTCCACAGAAATGATGTGGTGTATAGTGGTTAGTCTCTTAAGGCTAATTCCCAAAAGTTTATTTAACCTTTGATTAAAGTGAACTGGTAGACACCTTGGATAAAAATAGAAAATAGATGTTGCCACACTAGTGATAAGCAAAAAGAACATCAAAATGAGACAAAAAAAAAAAAAAAAAAAAAAAAAAAATTTTTTTTTGGCTGATGTGGTGGCGCACGGCTGTAATCCAGCATTTTGAGAGGCCAGGCTGGGAGGAATGCTTGAAGCCAGGAGTTTAGTGAGACCTCCATCTCTACAAAAAATTAAACGAAAAAATTAGCCAGGCATGGTGAAACACACCTATAGTCCTAGCTACTTGGGAGGCTGAGCCTAGGACTTTGAGGTTATCGTGAGCAATTATGGCACCATCACACTCCAACCTGGGTAAGAGACCAAGACCCTATCTAAAAAATTTTTTTATCTTGAAGCCTGTTCTTCACAAAGTCAACCAAAAGACCCACTTGCCCGATTACACTTGTAGATCCTCTTAGTAACTAGATTATAATAGCTCAGTCAAGCCCACAGACCTCAAGTTAAGGACCCTTGTTTAAATAAACAAGATGGTCTTACTAGTTTCCAGTAGAGGGGACACTAGGAAATAGGAAGTATGCTAAAGCCCAAGGCTGGAAAAAAAGCACAGAGTTGGAGAAGAGAAGGAAGGAGTGGCCTCTTCTTAGCCCTCCCCTACTGGCAGTGGAAAAGCAACGTAGTGACTGGAGTGTTCTCTTCACATCCGAATTCCAGGATTCTTGGGCCACATTCAGGAATTCAGTAGCAGCTCAGTAAACTGAAAACTGGGGAAGGTACATTTCCTAGCTGAGGCAGACACTATGGAAAGAAACATCTCACAAATGCTTGTGGTGCCAGGTACTCAGAGGGTGAAGCTGAGGCAGGAAAAATATGAGACTGCAATGTGAATAGCCACTGTACTTCAGCCTGGGCAACACAGCAAGATTCAGTAAGTTAAAAAAATTCACTGAACTTGGGTGACGCCTGTGGCTCAAAAGAGTAGGGTGCTGGCCCCATATTCCAGGGTTGCAGGTTCAAACCCAGCCCCAGCCAAAACAAACAAACAAACAAAAAAAACCCTGCCCCCCCCCCCTAAAAAAAGTTCACTGAACTGCCATGCCAAGTACTAGACACCTGCTGCTAGACAGTTCCAGCTGGGACTGTGAAGAGGCTGCCTGCAGGAATAAATGCTCCTTGTCCTACAGTCCTATTTCAAACCACCTAAGAGTGTAGGGTTTCCAATATATGTGCTTATTCATAACTCTGCAATATGTAACTGGTAAGTGCTTATCTTTGCTAAACCTTGAAATACAAAAGTCAAATAAATTTTTCATGGCTACCTGAATTTAACATAATAAATGGCATGGATAGCAAATTATTGAAAAATTCAATGAAAAGGTCATGTACTTAATGCAGAAGTAACTTGGTAGAGATCCAGAAGATTCTTCAGATTTCCCCCCTTCTCTGAGGCAAGCTTACCAGTAATTCTTATCTTTTCCCACTAAAATCCAATGTACAAAAAATAGGAATTTATTAAAGAGGATAAACCAAATCAGACTCTACTTTCCCACTGCAATGTTAACCATATAAATAAAATCTTTCTACCATCTTTTTAAATGGTTCACTTTCTCAGCTGAGTGGCAGAACACCAAAATGGGAAGGAAAAGTCAATGTCAGAGTATAAATAGCTATGGGCAAAAACAATAGTGCAGAATAACCAATAGGAGAAAGGCCCCTCAAATTGTGGCAGGGGTGACATAATTCCATGTCTCCCAGCATGAGGGCCTCAAGGAAAACTACTATCAGGAATCAAAAGAAAGGTGGCCAGCCTGAGCAAGAATGAGACCCTGTCTATAAAAATAGCCAGTTGTTGTAGAGGGCACCTGTAGTCCCTGTTACTTGGGTGGCTGAGGCAATAAGATTGCTTGAGTCCAAGAGTTTGAGGTTGCTGTGAGGTGTGACAAAGTGAGAGTCTCAAAACAAGAGAGGCTACAAAGTGAGACTCAGTCTCAAAAACAAAAACAAAAAACTCAAAACAAAAGAGAGGTGGAAGCAACCAGGACTCACATCAGATTGCCAATATTATGTTTAAAAGATGAACTTACAGGCCTGGCCCAGTGGCTCACTCCTGTAAACTGAGCACTTTGGGAGGCTGTGGCAGGTGGATTGCCTGAGCTCAGAGGTTTTAGACCAGCCTAAGTCTAAGCAAGACCTCATTTCTAAAAATTGCTGAGTGTTGGGGTGTTGAGATGGATGCCTGTAGTCCCAGCTACTTGGGAGGCTGAGGCAAGAGAATAGCTTGAGCCCAAGAGTTCCAGGTTGCTGTAAGCTATGACACCAAGGCACTCTACAGGGGGAGACAGAGGCCATCTTAAAAAAAAAAACAACAAAACCCACAAAACAAAACAAAACAAAAACAGAGATGAACTTACAGTGTTTCTAGGGTTTCTGAAACACACATGCTTATATTTTAAGTCTCAGCTGGTACAGCCAAAGAAAAGGAAACTTTCTAATGTAAGTCAGATAGAAAAATGTTACCCAATAGGAAAACTGACTTTTTTTTCTCAGATATACTGAAAACCATTCATGAACACCAAGGGTGATTTTTAATACTGTATTTGCAGAACGCTCACATTACATTTGCATAACGCTCACATTGTGTAAGGCTTTACTTGAGATAAAGTTTACCATTACAAGACAAATCTAAATCTAAACCTCACCTTAAACAAAAGTAAATCTTGCAACGTATTCCTATCACCATTCACCATACACAGTCCAGAGAGCCAGTAATTTCCCACAACACAGGTTAAAACGTTTGAGATCAGTGGTCTAAATTGCACGGGGCATAACACTTTATTTTCTAAACGTTTGCTAGACATTTAAAAATTGTTCTCAAGCATTTGAAGTTAGTAAGTTTACCAAGATTCTGTAGAACACGCACACATACTATTCAGGCACCAGCAGCGTTTGCAAAATGCAGGTAGTCATAAAGTTATATAAGAAAAGCAGCCTCTCCTCTGAAAAATTAGTTTAGGCATACAACAATACAGGAAATCGCCTATCTGCTCTGTGAGGTTGGGTCATAGTAACGAGATAAAGAAACAATGCAAAGAACACTGGGAAAGGAGGCCAGGTACAGTGGAAAAGATGCCAGCAACTGCACCAACAGCATCTTCTAGAATTCCTTCGCAAAGGTAGTGTGTGTATATTGTCTTTAATGAGCCCCTGCTGACCTCGGTAACAAGCTGAAACCACCACAGCCAGAACGAATCCCACTAAGTGGCTGAGGAGACTTGGGGGAAGCAGCATTAAATGGTCTACTGACTAGAGGTGCCGAAACTGTCACCGCTCTGGGACTTGTGCACACCCCAGCGCCGCCACCGGCTTTCTACTTCCTGCAGGAGCGCCGGTGACCCGCTCCTGGGTTGCGTGGGCCCGAAAAGCAACAGAGGCAAGGATGATGAACCTGTGATTTCTAAATCTCGAGTACAAGAAAAAGCACCCAGTGTTCGTCCCCCCACAGCCGCGTGACTCTTTCCCACGCGGCGCGAGGCCAGGGGCTGGAAGGCTGAGAACTTCCAGGTGGCCGAGCGAGGGCCAGAAGACAAGTGGGGAGGAGCAGGAGCGAGTCAGAATGCAGGGAGTGCGGGGGTCGCAGGGCCCGCACCGCGGGCTGGGGGGGCGGAGCCGCGCGGAGCCACACAGCCAGAGGCCGACCCAGGCAATACCCCCGGGGCGAGAGCGGGCAGGGACGAAAAGAGACGCCCAGGCCGCTACCTGCTGCTGGATCTTCCCGTCTTCCGTGACGACCCAGTGCGTGGTGGCGAAGGCCCCTCGTGCCGCCATACTCAGCAAGGCGGAAAGGCTGAAGAGCCAGCCTGGGTTGGAGCAAGAAGGCAGCTCGCACCGGCCGCGGACCCCCACTGCCGCCGCCATCTTGCCCCCCCGTGGGCCTGGCTGCTCATACCGGAAGCGGAAGCGATTCACCGCCGCCCGCCATCTTGGGGAGGTCGGCACGGGAGAGGGAGGAGCCGAGAGGGCAGTGCTCGCCTACGGCCGCGTTCTTCTGCTTCGGTTTGGGCGCCCTGGAAGGGCGGGCTGGGACGGCTCGCACGGCTCGCCCGGCCTGGTTTCAGGGATGGAGACAGCATTCTGGTGGTTGTTTTCGTGTGGCGGTACGATCTCGGAGCGTGGGAACAGGAGGGAGGTTAATTCTCCAAAGTGAGAGGACCCAAAAGAGTGTTGTTTTTTAAAGAAAACACATCCTTGCTTTTTACTATTTTTTAATTTCTGATGGTGTAAAATAGTTGTGATACAAAACCTAGATAGATGCTTTAGACCATCTAAAGAAAGAGGAGTATGACTTTTATTCTTAAAGTTTCGCAGTATTGGAAGCTTCAGAAGGGAGAATTGGAGAGGATTGTTAGTGTAGAGAGCGCTGTCCAGTAGCACCAGGGTGCTAGCGACGCGTGGAACTGAAAAAAAATACTGATAGATTTAACCCATTATATACAACATGTCAATTCAGCTGTCAAACATGAATTTGACAAACATGTCAAATCGTTGATATTTTACGGTTTTAAAAACTAGGCCTTGGAAATCCGTATGCATTTTACACTTAAAGTGCATCTAATTTCGAGCGAGCCACATTTTAGAGGCTTCATAGCCATGTCATGTGGCTAGTGGCTGCCTATTGAGCAGCACAGGTGTAAGCTAGGCCTAACCACAGGTCTAGGTTCAGAGACCAGGAGCATTAGCATCACCTGTAGTTTATTCCCAGCTGTTCTCCCTCTCCCTCAAACCTGCTGAATCTGACTGCTTTAAACAAGCTGCCCGGGTAACCCGTGTGCATAATAAAGTTTGAGACCCATTTCCCTCTAGTTGAAGCAAGAGGTAGAGAAGCCACTGATTAGCTTGCCTTCTAGATTCTGGCTAGGTATGTCATTTTTGGTATTTCAGGGCTACCTTTCTAACTTTGTGTGTCATGTAAGGTTCGTTATGCTTTTGGCTTTCTCTTTGGGAAAGAAGGATGAGAATATTGCCTGACCAAAAATTACTGAAAAGCATTTAAACGTCATATTCATGCTACAGGAAAAACGGGCACCACATTGGGGTTTTTATTCCTTCTGAGTGCAGCTTTTCTTAAAAGTAACAAATATTTATTTCATTAAAAATATATGGCTGTTTGCTTTTCGCTTGGTACTCTAATAGACTCTGAGTATGGAAATCTGACCATTGAGCAGTATGTAATATAGTGGAATGTTGACAGGTTAACAATTAAAATATAGGATAATGGGGGCATGTAAGGGCATAAATGTAGAGAAGAGAGCAACCAACTAGGTAGGAAGTATTGGACCAAAGGTGCTTGTTCTGGCAGAGTAAGCAGTTAGTGTGAAAAGGTAAAGTTGCTGGAAGATAGTAAGGATACTTGTATGTCATATGTAAGGAGTTTAAATGTAGGCAGTAGGAAGTTTTCTGAAGTTTCAAAATAGAAAAGTGGCGAATGATGGAGTCTCTTTGTTGTCAGAATCTTATTTCTAGGTACAGAGGCCAAACTTGTGTATAAAGCTGACATCATCATCTAATGATGGTTTAGATGGTTTAATACATTGTAGATACTGTACATGCTTAGTTCCAAAGAATCTTCCCAACTTAACCTGGCTTCAGCTAGTTAAATAGTTGAATAACTTGGCCAAGATCAAGTTGCTAATAAGTAATAGAGCTCAGGTTTGGACTCAGATCTACCTGACTCTAGGGTCTGAATGCCTGAGAATGAATGAAGAATATTGAAAGTTTGAGAGAAGCCCCAACATTACATATTTGCTATCAGCAATTTCTTTGAACTCCCAAGTTAGCCTGTAAAGGGGCATATCCTCTATTTTTCATAGATGTTAAACCTTATTCTTCAGGGGTTCTCCTTGTGGCTGGGTTCTCTGCTCAGAGTCTCACATCTAATATTAAGGCTTCAATCTCCTCCAAGGCTCTTGGGAGTCCTCTTCCAAGCACATTCTTCAAGTTCTTGGCAGAATTCAGTTTTTTCCATGGTAGGACTGAGGTCCCCATTTCCTTGCTTGCTGCTGACTAGGCATTAACACTGAAGCCACCTACTACTTTCTGCTGCATGGCCTTCTCAACACGGTAGTCATTCTTTCAAGGAAAGCAAGAGAATGTTAACTTATGTTTGCCTCCTCTGAATTCTGTAGCACTAATGTGACTATTAAATACTACACTACTTTGTGATAATGACTTTATACATTTTGGACAGGTAAACTCTTGAGTAACTCTTGCAAAGGTTCCTAGATTTAGTCTGGTGAGGCAGAACACTTATACAATAAGTCAGGCAAAGCAAATTTATTACTGACAGATAGGCAGCAAGGGTAAACTGGTAAATCCATAGTAAACCGGTCCGTAAAGGTCAGGAAATCTTCCCAGGGCAGTTAAGTCTTACATGTATGCCAGCCATTGCAAAACAACTGAGGGATCCCCAGAACACTTCTCTGGGTTATATGCCCTAGGAGTGACTGGGATTGCTGAGTATAAATAAGCATTGCAGAATGGTTATTACTCCTGTTTTGGAGGAAGGAGGACACAACCTATTTCCTTCTCTCAATATGTTCTGTTCTCAATACATTGTGCTTGGGAATTACAGCAAGAGAGGAAAGAGCCAAGGCCATCCAGGGACCAGTCCTCTTGCAGTTACTTGATTAATTACCTAGAATGTTAGCAACTGAGGGCATTCCTGAGCTGTTGAACATTTCCTAACCTGTATTTTTATCTTCCATAGAACTTTCATACTTAACTTGACTTTTTTTTTTTTGTTCCTCAAAGATAGCTTTTCCATTTTATGTGAATAAAGGAATTAAAAATCCTAACCTGAATAAGATTCTTGCTACTTTCTACATTCAAATGCTTCACTTGTCACTCTTCTTTTATTCTGTTTCCAACATCTGATTTTTTTCCATTATCATTATACTTTCCCCCTTAGATAACAAATAGAAATACAAGGTGGGAGTTGACGAAATTGCTGATACCTCACATTGTGATTCAGTTCTTAGTTGAACAATAAGTGAGCCCATAACTGCATGTAATTTGGTCTTTCAACATAGAATATCTTAGCAAACAGGTCTATCTTTATAAATTATAGAATTCTTGAAGTTAGGAATTCTAACATAAGTTAGACATAAGTTAGGACATTGATTGATCTTTCTGGCTTACCTTCTTCCCTTGGGCCATCTTACCTGAAAGTTGCAAAGGATTTTTTTTTTTGGGGGGGGGCGGGGACAGAGTCTGACTCTGTTGCCTAGGCTAGAGTGCAGTGAGTGGCATTACAGCTCATAGCAACTACAAACTACTTCTGGGCTCAAGTGATTCTATTCCCTCAGACAGACTCCCAAGTAGCTGGTTCTATAGGTACCCAGCATGATGCCCACCTAATTTTTTTTTTTTTCTTTTCCATTTTTAGTAGAGATGGGGGTCTCATTCTTGCTCAGGCTGGTCTTGAATTCCTGATATCTAGCAATCCACCCACCTCGGCCTCCCAGAGTGCTAGGATTACAGGTGTGAGCCACTGTGCCCAGCCAGCAAAGGATTTCTATATGTCTTTTTTTTTTTTTTTAAGAGACAGAGTCTCACTTTGTTGCCCTCAATAGAGTGCTGTAGCATCACAGCTCACAGCAACCTCCAGCTTTTGGGCTTAGGTGATTCTCTTGCCTCAGCCTCCCAAGTAGCTGGGACTACAGGTGCCAAGTACAACACCCGGCTATTTTTTTGTTGCAGTTTGCCCACCACCACTGTCTGTATATGGGGCCAGTGTCCTACTCAGTGAGCCACAGGTGCCACCCAGTTTTTTTGTTTTTTTTTTTAAGACAGTCTTGCTCTGTTTCCCTGGGAGGGGGTGCAGTTGTGTCATTATACTTCACTGCAACCTCAAATTTCTGTGCTCAAGGGATCCTCCTACCTCAGCCTCCTGAGTGGCTGGACCTACAGGGGCAGGCCACCATACCTGGCTAATTTTTCTGGCTTTGGTAGAGATGGGGTCTCTTTATTGGTCACGCTGGTCTTGAACTCCTGACCTTAAGCTATCCTCCTGCCTTGACCTCCCAAAATGCTAGGATTACAGGCATGAGCCACCATGCCAAGGTGGATTTCTGTACTTTTTATTCCTTAGAAAATATTTAAGATGTAAATATACACTAAAGAGGTAACACCTTGGTTTAAATTTTAATTATCTTCTCCTTCATAGTAAAACCAATGTAAGTAAGTCTTAAAACATGATTTATTATTTTTCACAGTTGGTTGGACTCAGGTGGTTCTTCTGCTCTTTCTAGTGTTGGCTGGGTTCATTCATAAGGCTGCATTCAGGTAGGAGTTTGGATGGGGCGGAAATGGCCCCAATGGCTCCACCACATGTCCGGTGCTTTAGCTGAAGTGGATGAAATGGCTGGAGGTGGCTGAGCCTCTCTTTCTTAGGTGGGGTAGTTACATAGGCTTCTTACAGGGTGGCTCAGGGTACTGAAAGAATAAAAATAGAAGGGTAAGGCCCAAATGTGGGTAAGTATCACTTTTACATTCTTTTGGTCAAAGAAAGTAACACAGCTAGCCTAGATTCAAGGGGGAATGATAACAGATTAATCTTGATTGGACAAAAAGCACGTTTGAGCAAGAATGGAAGGAATTATTGGATATCCTACTATATATAAATTCTTAAGAGCAATTTTGAATGGGGAGGTGGTAGGAGGATGGTACGAGGCTGTACATGTGTATCTTCCCAGCTTATTTTTTTTTGAGACAGAGTCTTACTATGTTGCCCTTGGTAGAACCTCTTCCCAACTTCTATATGCAAAGTGAAGAGGCTTTTCAAAGGGGAGGCATAGGGTACCTAAAGAATTTAATTTAGAAATGATTTGCTGAAAAGATCAGGTGGTCTGAAGCATGAGGACTACTATGGATGAGACCAGGGATTCTCAGTGATACCAGGGCTGCTCTGAGGATAGTACAACAGTTATCCTCAAAAGAATTTTCCTGATTGAGACTTCCCAGTTTATCTGAGTGCTTTCAGCTGTTTATACATTTTGGGAGAACAGTTACTATAGAGTAATTGTATTGTGACTATTCAAAGGTCATAACTGTTTCCACCTCCAGCTTTTTCTCTGATTACAATATTCTGATTTTATGATTAAACTCAAGTTCATTCTACATAAACCTCTCTTTGTATGTGTATTTTTCTTAGCCATCACCTTGTAGTTTTTCCTAATAGGAATATCATTCCCTCTTTTATTTGCCCCTTTGTTCCTTTCATACCTGTGCATTTCTTGAATACAAACTGGAACTGTATGTAGTATTGTATTTAATCTAGGCTTTGTCTTAGATTTCTTTTTTTCTTGCAATTTTGGCCAAGATTGGGTTTGAACCCACCACCTCTGGCATATGGGGCCAGCGCCCTACTCCTTTGAGCCACAGGCACCGCCCAAGATCTTATTTCTAATAACACTTTATGATGACCAGAGTATTACAGGTTTTTTTTTTTTTTTTATGATTTTAGGGAATAAACCTACAACTTCTAGGAATAAAGCTACAACTTCTTAAGTTTTTTTTTTTTCTTTTATTGGTACACTACATTTTATGTTAGTTTAAGCTTTAATTTCCATTACTCTTGTGAAAATGAAATCACACCTGCTGTTTTCTATCCACTCAGCCGAGGGAGCACATAACTTGAGAGGAAAGGCTTTTTAGGATGAGTAAAATCAAGTCTTCTGAAGGATGAGCGAGCCAGATAAATGGGCAGGATCAGGGAAGAATGATTTCCAGAGGAAAAATACTCCAACAGAAAGTGCATGGCTTTCTTGAGTTTCTGAAAGCAGTCCCCTATTGTAGTAGAGGAGGAATTTAGGAATCTGAGATCAAGATTAGAAACCTAAGAGCTCAGATAGCATAACCTGGCATATTCCTAAAAGCCAAGTGTCCTGCAGGTTTTGTTGTCTTGATCTCAAATGCTTTTCCCTGAGATCTTCACTATGCTGGCTCTATTTCATCATCCCAATCTCAGCTCAGATTAATTCCCCAGAGGTTTTTTCTGACCATTCTTTCTGTGCTTGCTCTTGCACATTAGAATGCTTCAGCAGTACATATTTTCAGGCTCTGCATAAATATGAACTCCATGACAGCCTGTCTTCTTTAGCACTATATCCCCTAAGTTTAAAACAGTGCCTTAAACTATTGGGTGCCGAAAACTTAGTAGTACTGTTCTAGATGCTTGGATCACCAGTGAACAAGATGCAAAAACCCTTATGCTGTGGCATTTTAGCCATATTTTAGCAGGGAGAGACAGAGTGAATGACATAGAAGATGAATATTAGAGAACACATAGTGGGGTAAGTGAGATCTGGACTCTTGGGATAGAAAGGGATGTTGCAATACTCAACAAGATAGGATTTGAAAGAGATGGAGTTAGATAATGGGATTATAAGGAAGAACGACTACAAGGAACAGCTAGCACAAAGGCCTGCCCTGCATGAAGCCATCTGGCTGTGACTGAGCGGTAAGTGGAAGAAAAGCAGGCAGCTGAGGTCAGAAATTGAAAACGATAGTAATGCTTTTGGGTTCTAGTTTGAAATGGAACCATTGAACAAACTTCAAGTAGAAGAGTGGATGTCTCTTTTCTGTTGTGTTTAGAATAGATTGTAGAGTGTTACATGTAATATCAGGGAGGGGGATCAATTAGGTGGTGAGAAATAATGGATATGTAAATTTAGCAGTCCTCAGCATACAGAGGGTATTTAAAGCCATAGGATTGGATGTGATCACCAACCAAGGAAATTTATTAATAATTATCTTGTCCTGATCCACTTAAACCTTAGCTTTTAAACACCCTTAGCCATCTTTGGTGCTTCAAGAAGACTTTTATAAAGGCTGGTAGTTTAAACTACAATAGAACCTCTGTACTACTGAGGTTGACCACCCAAGGGACTATAACAAACTGGTCAACATATGGAGGTGATCGACATAAGGAACTTGCATCGAGTATTGAATATATGTGGTGCATGTCTGGTCTATGAAAATTAGGTCAACTTGAGGTGGTCAATGTAGGAAGGTGGTCAATTACGGAGATTCTACTGCAATTAAGTTCCAACTTTTCATGTTACTTAAGGATGGATTTATTTCATGATCTGGTAAGTATCTGATGTTCTGCTTTGATAGAAGAACCAAGTCCTTTTTTTCCAGCTCCTAAAGATACATCCAAATCAGAACTATAAAGGATGAAAATTAAAGATTATTTGCAAGATTATATTGAGACTGAACTCCTTGAAGGCAGAACGCTGTCTTGTGCATGTTTATAATTTCATGGCCTAATATACTGCTTAGCACATGAAAAGCAATCAATGTCAGTCAATATCCAAGAATGTGGAGTTACTACAATTATGACACATCAAGACACAAAACAAAATTACAAAAGGAAATTTATTTCAAAAGCATAAGGAAACATTTACATTTAAACAAAGTGATAAACAGGTGTCTTGCAAGAGAGAAAGATAATGGCATGAATGTTTTCATTCAAATTTTAGAAGCAAAATAACCTAAGTTGTTC
>CAUYPK010058891.1:0-41315 GCA_963574355.1 Loris lydekkerianus | reverse complement strand
CAAGAGATGGATCCAGCTACTTACCGTTATTTGATCTTTGACAAGCCAATTAAAAACACTCACTGGGGAAAAGATTCCCTATTCAACAAATGGTGCTGGGTAAACTGGGTGGCAACCTGTAGAAGATTGAAACTAGACCCACACCTTTCACCATTAACTAAGATAGACTGTCACTGGATAAAAGATTTAGCATCATTTTTAAGCAAAATTCTTACTTGGAATTTTCAGAATGGTAAATGAGCATCGGCTTCAACTTGAAGTCACCAACTGCATTAGCTCTTAACAGGAGAGTTAGCTCGTCTTAGCTTTAAAGCCAAGCATCAAATTTTCTTTAACTTGAAAGTCCAATAGAAGGCTCTTACACCTGCATTGAAAATCTGAATCTGTTGCTTAGTGTAGCCACTATATCAATGATCTTAGCTGTATCTTCTGGATAACTTGATGTAACTTCTATATCAGCGCTTGCTGTTTCACCTTGCACTTTCATGTTATGGAAATGGATTCTTTCCTTAAACTTCAACCAACCTCCTCTATCTTCCAACTTTTCTTCCTTGGCTTCCTCCCTTTTACCAACTTTCATAGAATTGAAGAGAGTTGGGGCTTCCTCTGGATTTGGCTTTGGATTAAGAGAATGTTATACTAATTTGATCTTCTACCCAGGCCACTATAACTTACTCTCTGTCAGCAATAAAACTGTGTTTTTTCTTTCTTATTATTCATATATTCACTAAAGCAGCACATTTAATGTCCTTTAAGAACTTTTCTTTTGCATTCACAAATTGCCTGTGTTTGCCACAAGAGGCCTAGTTTTTGCCTAGCTTAGGATTCAATTTCTTCTTTCCTTACTAAGCTTAAGCATTTCTAGCTTCTGATTGAAATTGAGAGACACGTAATTTTTCCTTTCACCTGAACACTTAGAGGCCATTGTAGTGTTATTAATTGCTCTAATTTTGATACTGTTGTGTCTCAGAGAATAAGTCATGAGGAGAAAGAGAGAGATGGGGACTTGCCAGTTGATGGAGCCTCAGAAAACATAATCATTCACTGGACAAGTTTACAGTCTTCTTCAAGAAGATGGAATATGGTCTCAAACAGCAGCCTAGAAATACAGGAAAGAGTTAAGAGCAGTTGAAATGGTAAATATGTAGAAAAATCTAAAGGAATATTGGCTATATAAAATAACAGTGTCTTAGGGGATTTGTAACATAGTGAAATATAATACATATTAACATTAGTGTAAAATGTGGGAGGAACATGGAGATAAAGTGTTCAAAGTTTCCTGCATTGTCTGGGAAGTGATAATATGAATTGATTTATATTAGATGTAATAATTCTAAAAAGAATAGTGAAAACTAACAAACTAACAGTTTAAAAGATGGAATAATAAAAATGTATTGGATTAAAAAGGAGGGAGAAAAGAGATACATAGATGAATTGAAATAAATAAGCAACAAATAGAAAAATTGTATATTTAAACCCAAGTATGAGTACCTTAAATGTAAATAAGTTCAATGCTCCAATTAAAATTTGAAGTTTTTCTGAATTGATAAAAAATAAAATCCAACTATCTTCTGCTTGTAAAAGATACATCTTATATCTAACAGCGTAGGTTGACATGTCTCATGTGTGTGCAGCACATGTGAAATTGTAGAGTTTCTATACCATCTTTTGTTGCCTTTGATAGCACAGCTTTTTCTAATTAATTAATTTCAGGATTAAAGGTTTATATCAAATAGAGATGTCCTGGGTATATTTAATTAAAATATTTTCTCTGAAATTGCGTGTTGTATTTCTGTTTAAGTTTTTTATTATACAGAATTTAAAAAAATACAAATAATAATCATTTCCCTATCACTTAGTTTCAACAATTATTAATTCTTGGCTAATCTTGTTTTAACTATATTCCCACCTATGTATTTTCAGCAATTCTCAAATGTCATATGACTTCATGTATAACTATATTAGAATATATCACATAATTTAAGAACTTAAAAAAAAAAAATAACCACAATGCTAGTATCAAGCCTTCAAGAAAACACCATGGGTTGGGTTATAGGATATGGGGAGTGACTTTTAATGGATATCGTGGGATGATAAAAATGTTCCAGGATTATATATTGATAATGGTTAAGTAACATTGTGAATGTATTAAAAAAATCATTGAATTGTACACATTAAAGGGGTGAATTTAAAGATGTATGCATTATATATCTCAATTTAAAGAAACAAAAAAGAATTCCTTAATATTTTAATATAGTATTCCAAATTAGATCTTTCATTTACCCCTAATGTGGTCTATTTCATGAAGTTTATTTGGAGATTGTCTAGGGGCTATTGATGTAGTTATATCTAAGTAAGCATTTTATTGAAAAATAACTAACTTTTTAATGCATAGTTTTGGGAAGGATAGTATTTTTCTTTATAAATAGATACAAATTCCATTATTTAAAAATTTTGATTTATAAACATATGTATGTATTTCTAGGGTACATGTGATAATCTGATATATTCATATAATGTATAGAAATCAAATCAGATCACCTTTCCTCTTAAATATTTTTCTTTATGGTTGGAACATCTGATTTATTCTTTTCTAGCTATTTTGCAGTGAACAATAGATTAATATTAATTTTGGCACCCTATTGATATATTGAACACTAGGTTTTATTTTTTCTACCTACCCATGTATTTGTACCTATTAATCTACCTTTCTTCATTCCTCTTTTCCCCCTGCCCTTGGCTTCTGGTTACCACCATTATACTCCATCTTCATAAGATCCACCTTTAAAAAAGCTTCCATATGTGAATGAGAATATGAAATGTTTATCTTTCTGTGCCTGATTTATTTAACATAGTGACCTCCAGTTTCATCCATGCTGCTGAAAATGACAAGATTTTACTCTTTTTAATGACTGAATGATATTCCATATGTGTATGTGCCATGTTTTCTTTACTCATTAATCCACAGATGAGCACTTAGATTGATTCCACTTTGGGGCTATTGTGAATATGCTGGAATAAACATGGGAGTTCAGATACCTTTCTGATTTCCTGATTTCCTCTGTTTTGGACATATACCAAGTAGTAGAAATGGTGAATCAAATGGAAGTTCTAGTTTTAGTTTTCTGAAGAACTTCCATACTGTTTTCCATAGTGGCTGTCCTAATTTACATTCTACCAATAATCCCCTTTTCCTGCTTCCTCACCAACATATGTTATCTCTTGTATTTTTTTAAAAAGCCATTTTAACTGGGATGATGCTCCCTCATTCTGGTTTTGATTTGCATTTCTTTGATAAGTGACGTTGAACATTTTTTCATATACCTGCAATCCATTTGTATATATTCTTTTGATAAAAATTCCTTCAGATCAGTGATTCTCAACCTTCCGAATACTACGGCCCTTTAATAAGTTCCTGTGGGTCACAACCTACAGGTTGAGAATTGCTGATTTAGATCATTTGTCCATTTTTGTGATTTTGCTGTTGAATTGTTTGAGTTCCGTACATATTCTGGTTATTAGTCCTTTGTCAGATAGTCTGCTAATATATTCTCCCATTCTGTGGGTAGTCCATTTACTTTGTTGTTTCCTTTGCTGTGTAGAAGATTTTTAGCTTGATGTAGTTTCCATTTGTCTATTTTTACTTTGGTTGCCTGTGCTTTGAGGTCTTATACAACCTCACAGGCATCCAGCTTGGAAAAGAAGTGATATTAGCCTTGATTGCAGATAACATGGTCTTATATTTAGAAAAAAATCTAAAGACTTCACTAAAAAACAGAATGGATAAACAAATTCAGTAAAGTTTAAGGATACAAAATCAATGTACAAAACTCAATAGCATTTAATATTCCCAAAATAAACAATCTGAAAAGGATTGTTTGAAATCCAAAATCTTTGCCCAGACCAACATCCTGGATTATTTCTCTAATATTTTCTTCTAGTAATATTATAGTTTTGAGTTTTAGATTTAATATTTAATCCATTTTTCTTTAATTTGGTGAGAGATTATGGTCTCGTTTCATACTTCTGCTTATGGTTATCCACTCTTCCTAGTGATATTTATTCAAGAGACTGCTTTTTCCCTGTTGTATGTTTTTTGGTGACTTGGTCAGAAATGAGTTGGCTGTAAGTATGTGGTTTTATATCTGGATGCTCTAATCTGTTCCATTGGTCTATGTATCTGTTTTTATGCAGGCACCATGCTGATTTGGTAACTATAGCTTTGCAGTAAATTTTGAAGTCAGGTAGTATGATGCCTCCAACTTTGTTTTTTTACTGAGGATTGCTGTGGCTATTCAGGGTCTTTTGTGGTTCTATATAAATTTTAGGATTTCTATCTCTATTTCTGTGAAAATTTCATTGTTATTTTGATAGGAGTTGTAATGAATCTATAAATTCCTTTGGGTAATATTGTTATTTTAACGATATTAATTATTCCAATATATGAGCATTGAATATCTTTTTATTTTTTGTGTCCTATTCAATTTTTTCAGCAATGCTTTATAATTTTTATTGTGTAAATTGATTCCTAAATATTTTATATTCTTGGTTGTAATTGTAAATGAAATTGATCTCCTGATTTCCTTTTCAGATTGTCTATTTGGGAATATATAAATGCTATTGAATTTTGTACACTGATTTTATATCTTAAATTTTACTGAATTTATTTATGCACTCTAATTGTTTTTTGGTGAAGTTGTTAGATATTTTTCTAAATAAAAAACTATGTCATCTGCAAACAAAGCTAGTATCATTCCTTTCCAAGTTGGATGCCCTTTATTTTGTTCTTTTGCCTAATTTCTCTGGCCTAGACTTCCAGGATCATGTCAAATAAAAGTAAATAAAAGTAAGCATCCTTATCTTGTTCTAAATCTTAGAGGAAATGCTTTCAATTTTTCTTTATTCAATGTAATGTTACATGTCGATTTCTCATATATGGCCATTATTATTTTGAGGTATATTCTTTCTATAACCACTTTCTTGAGAGGTTTTTTCTTGTATTTTTATATTTTATTTTATTTTATTTTATTTTATTTTATTTTATTTTATTTTATTTTATTTTATTTTATTTTATTTATTTATTTTTTATTGTTAAATCATAGCTGTGTACATTAGTGCAATCATCTGTACCCATTCTAAGATGCACCATAGATGTGGTCCCACCCATTACCCTCCCTCCACCAAAATCCCCCTCCCTTCCTCTTCCTTGGCCCTTTCCCCATAGTCTTGTGCTATAGTTGGGTTATAGCCTTCATGTGAAAGCTATAATTCAGCTTCATAGTAGGGCTGAGTACACTGGATACTTTTTCTTCCATTCCTGAGATACTTTGCTAAGAAGAATATGTTCCACCTCCATCCATGTAAACATGAAAGAGGTAAAGTCTCCATCTTTCTTTAAGGCTGCATAGTACTCCATGGTATACATGTACCACAATTTACTAGTACATTCGTGGGTTGGTGGGGGGGCGGTTTGGGTGGTGGGTGGGTGATGGGTTGGGCCACATCTATGGTGCATTTTTTTATCTATAATAAAAAAAAAAGTAAAAAAAAAAAAGAGTTTAATTTTTTTAAGTTTATAGAGATGAGTATATTTAACAAAACATTCTGTATGAAACAGATATTTTAGTACATTAAAATTTTGAAAAGATTAAATATAAAGAATACTCAATGAGACAGATGTCTTTAATTATGTTACTTCGCATATGCACAGAGCATTTCATGTCAAATTACTTTTGGAGTCTTATCCAGAAATCAGAAGTCGGGGTTTACTTTTATCCTCCATACTGCTCAGTAGAAGTAAGTGCGAACAATTCTTTAAGCAGTTTATTCTGATACCCACTTCCATAATTCTGAAAATATGCTTTTCCTGTTACTTCTTGATTTATAAGTTTAAGCATCATCTATTGATTTTCTATTAGAAAAATTCATGTAGGACCCTTATATCTCCCATGCCTTGAATCCCTTTTTTCAATTTAGTTATATCATACTTGGATGACAGTCACTTAAAGCATGATTTACTTCGTCCTGCAGCTAATTATTATATCCTTTTTATTTGCTTTCATGATTTTTCCTGTTATTATCATTAATGCTTCCTAAGCTCTCCTCCTGAATTACAAAGATTCTTGAATGCACGCATTTTATCACGTGACAGAGCACATTAGGAAGGCTGAGAATTCAGTTTTGTTTTTTTCTTGCAGTGTCTTTCCAGCCCTGGCCCTCTGTTCCTGCCCGATGAAAACATTTCTCTCTGAGCCTGCTTCTCCGTCTTCCTGTGTTTCACTGCTTTTTTGGAATTACACCCTCAAACGTTCAGACCAGAGATCACAAACCATTTCTGGTCTACAGATTGGCATTGTTCCACAATACGCATTTAAATGCATTTATAATAATTCGACATTGCCACTCCATGGGCACGTTTGGTCCAGCTATAGACCAGTTCCGTAACAGTGATCTAGTGTGAGAAGGTGCTTAACAGGCACGTGGACCGCACCTGTGGTCCAAAAATATACAAAAATTAAAGGAAAAAGCAAGCATTTATTTGAGGTTTTTAATTTACAATAATTTTAATTTCAATAAATCTTGTAGAAATGCACGGCTTACCACTTAAAGAAGGGGGGTTCCATTTTCATGATTTATTTTTAATCCTGAAATATTTATCACAGCACTTTTTGCAGAGAAGAAGCATAGTTTTCTGAGTATGACGATGGTGGCCATCCAAAAGAAGATGAAGAAAGGAGGGATTGCAAAGAAATTCAGAACAAAGCGTTCATGCTAGGGTGTGTACGGCATCTATTAAGTTTATTCTTTTTTGAGTAATAACTGCTAGTTAAGTGCTAAAACCACACTGCTATTTGCAGACATACTAGCTAATGAAGACGTGAAGCCCTTAAACAGAAAGCAAATGTACATACAAAAATACAAAGAAATGTGCTCACAACGAAATATTGGGTAAAAAAAGATAAAGAAGTTAAACCCAAAGGCCATTTTCCAGTTACATCATGGCTCTATATATTGAGAAACTTGGCAAATGGCAAACTCCAACTTACAACAAGTCAAGCCAGCAAGAGTTTTTTTTTTTTATTTTACCGCAAGTTGGCAAGTGGTCATATGTTGCTAATGTGGTAATTGTTTAGAATATGTGAAATTTGACCATGATAGAGGTAGCAGGGAAGCATTTTTATAGCAGAAAACAATATACCCAAGTCTAGAGTCTAGCATATATTAAAGATCACATTGTCAGTTAAAGCAGCTATAAGTTACAGAACTGCCTTTATTTACCCCAAAAGTCTCACTACCAAAAATTTTAAAAAGCTATAAGGTTAATGCAGTCCATGTTAGCTTATTATATTAATTATGGATTAACATTGAAACTAATAATAAGTGGCTTCTTTGCACGCTTCTGTAGTATAATGGTCATCAAGGGGAAGAGCTCTGTCCAGACTAACTGAAATCAGGAATTATTTTGGGGTACTCACAAAATAAAAAATTAGTCAGATCCCCCCAATTTAAAGATAAAAATTTGATAGGCAGATTTGTTTGTTTGTTATAGTTCATATTTTTCATTGTCTTACTACTCCCATAGCGGAGGTGGGGGGAGGCACCGGACCCTTCAGAGGCAGATCAGGTTAAAGGGGAAAGGAAATGAACAAGCAAAGAATTTCTACAGGTTGTTATGATATATTTTACAATTTAACACAATTACCAATGAGGTAGGATGCACATTGTGTGTAGGGGAAATATTAGCACTGAACACCTCACAAATTTGATGGACTATTTTAATTTTTATTTTATATCACAAAAGAGACCCAACAATAGGACATTCATGAGTCTAGAATATTTTTCTTTCATTGAAAAATAAACTTAAAGTTTTTTACAGGATAGATTCTTATAGCTTCCTACTAATGCAAGATGGAAGACAAATGTTGAAAATATAGCAGCATTTTCTTCATTTTAAGTAAAAAATAAAAATGAATATTCTGAATGCTGATATTGCTTCGAAATCTTGTCCCTTTTGTCACATATTTTGGAAGACTGGCTTTTCTTTTTTTTTTTTTTTTTTTCTTTGAGACAGAGTCTCAAGCTGTCACCCTGAGTAGAATGCTGTGGTGTCACAGCTCACAGCAACCTCCAATTCTCCGGCTTAAGGGATTGTCTTGTCTCAGCCTCCCTAGTAGCTGGGACTATAGGCACCCTCCTCAACGCCCAGCTATTTTTCGGTTGTAGTTGTCATTGTTGTTTGCTGGGCCCAGACTGGATTCGAACCCACCAGCTCCACCGGTTTATGTGGCTGGCGCCCTAGGCTGCTTATGCTACTGCCAAGACTGGCCTTTCTATTGCAACTGTTATTAAGACAAAGGATAGAAACATTTTACATAAACATTATCACCTGGAGTACTAGTGTCACCAATCCAACCTGGAATGAACAAGTTAACAAGCAAAAAGCAGTACATCTGTAATAGTAAAACATCAAATATTAATACGTGCAGTGTTCATTACATTATAAATATGGAGGGTTAAAACTGAAAATCACTACTGCAGTAGTAATTTTTTATTAAATTACAAACATTGAATAACTTAAATTTTATGTTTTTCTTTGCTTTTTACTTCAAAGTGTTATTTTTAGTTACACGGTTCACTTTTATAACACTTGAGTCACAGTTACACGTGTGCCTGTCCCCCAGATCCTGTCCACTGAGCCCATTAGGTAAGTGTTTGCCAGGTAAGTAAGTAGGTAAGTAAGTAGGTAAGTAATAACCAGGACATCTTGCTCTTCTTTGTCAAAATGGCTTTGACTATTCATGGTCGTTTGTGGTTCCATATAAATTTTAGACTTTTTTTTTTTTTTTTTTTTTGTATTTCTATGACAAACATCATTGTAATTTTAATAGGAATTGCATGGAATCTATAGTTTTTTAAATGTGTAATTTAGACATTTTAACAATCTTCTAATCCATGAACACAAAGTCTCTTTCCATTTATTAATATTCATTAATAATTGTGTCTTCTTCAACTTCTTTTATTAATGCCTTAGTTTTCAGTGTACAGGTCTTTCACTTTCTCAGTTTAATTTTTTCCTAAGCATTTTATTCTTTGTGATGCTATTGTTAATGTTACTGTTTTCTTCCTTTTTCAGATAGTTTGTTTGTAGAGAAATACAACTGATTTCTGTATGTTGCTTTTATGCCCTGCAAATTTATTGAATTTCGTTGTTAGTTCTAACAACTTTTTTATGGAATCTTTTGGTTTTTACATATGTAAGATCATGTCATTTGCAATAAAAAACAATTTTGCTTTTTCTTTTCTAGTTTAGATGCCTTTGGTTTCTTTCTTGCCTAATTGCTCTGGATAAGGCTTCTTATTCTTCCTTGAATTGAAGTAGTAAGTGTGGGCATTCTCATCTGTTTCAAGTCTTAGAAAAAGGGACTTCAGCTTTCTGCCATTGAGTGTGTTAGTTGTGGACTTGTTATAGGTGATGCTTACTATGTCCTAGTACATTCCTTTCATACCTAATTTTCTGAGAGTTTTTGTCATAAAAGGATATTGAAAAGATGATGTTGTAGTCACAGTTTTTCCTGCATTTTCAAGGGCACATGATCTTTTTAATGTGCTATTGAGTTCGGTTGGCTGGTATTTTGTTGAGACACTTTGCATCTCTGTACATTAGAGATACTGACCTTGGATTTTCTTTCTTGTAATCTTTTTGTCTGGCCTGTGTCAGGGTAATGCTGGCCTTAAATGCTCCCTTCTCTTCAATTTTTTAGAAGTGTTTGCAAAGGATTGGTGTTTATTCTTCTTTAAATGTTTAGCACAATTCACTAGTGAAGCCATCTGGTCCTTGAGTTTGGGGGGTCTGAAGGTTTGTGTTACTGATTCAATTTCCTTGTTATTGGGCTATGCAGATTTTCTGTTTCTTCATGTTTCTTCACCCTTGGTGGGTTGTACATTTCTAGAAACGTCTCTGTTTCTTCCAGATTACCCAATCTTTTGCTATATAGTAGGTTGTAGTAATGTCTTTTACTCCTTTGTATTTTTGTGGTTAATTGTGATCTCTTTTCTTCTATTTATAATTTTATCTATTTGAACCCTCTCTCTTTTCTTCCAGATGATTTCAGCTAAAGGTTTGTCAATTTTGTTTATTTCTTCAATGAACCAACTCCTACTTTTATTGATCTTTTAATTTTTTCTATTCTTTATTTATTTCTGCTTTAATCTTCTAATCTACCTTCCTTCTGCTAACTTTGAGCTTAGTTTGTTCTTTTTCCAGCTTTCTGGGTTAAAAGTTAGAGTGTTTATTTGAGATTTTTTTCTTTTCTTTTATCATAACATTTATTCATATAAACTTTCCTTTTAGAGCTGTTTTTGTTGTATCTCACATGTTTTAGTGTGTTGTGTTTTCATTTTTGTTTTTCTCAAGATATATTTTTTATATCCCTTTTAATTTCATCTTCTAGAACTCTTGTGTGTCCAAGAGAGTGTTTGATTTCTACATTTCAATTTTCCTCCTGTTACTGATGTACACTGACTTTAAATAAAGAACATGTACATATTTTGTAATTTTTTTATAATGTTAAGTTTGTTAATATCCTACATATAGGAATGTAATGTGTGTTGAACCTAATAAATACTTGAGCTTATATTTTTATGAATATCTTATTTAATTTTCTAGGAATTTATTTGTAATTATACTTTACAAAAGAATGTTGTGTTTGAGGCACTGCTGTAATAATTTTGAAAGCACCAAATCCTAGCCACTAGACCACCAGGGAGCTTGCTGTAATAATTTTGGAAGAAGTGGAGGAGAATACACAGCTATCTTGGGAAGATGGAGGGATGGCAGGTGAGATCAAATGGAATTGAGTAAAAATAACTCTATTTGACCCTCGTGCTTTCTTGAAGTGCATTGGAGTGGACGGTATATAATTCACTGTGCAAATCAATCGGTGAATCTTCTAAATCTAGAAATGTATGTTTTTTACAATTTTTTACTTATGTTTTTTATTTGCCTATTTAAATCTATTACATTGCAAATTCCTATATATGTCTGATGATCTTTGGCTAATCATTCATATTTGAGAAGTAGAGATCTTTTAAAAGCTGTTTGGATGATTTTAAAAAGTCTCAGCATACTAAGAACATAACAGAACATTGCAAATCTAATAAAGAATATCTATTTAAAAACCTAAGCAAACATCACACTCATTATTAAATATTACAAATATCTCTCTTGATATTGAGAGTGGAACAAGAATACCCATTGCCACTGCTTTTATCCAAAAATGTACAGACTCTGGGAAGTGCAAAAATGCAAGAATAAGAAACAAATTCATGAGGACTAGAAATGAAGAAATAAAATTATAATTTTTTTTGTATATGACATGAACATTTAAATTAAAAAACGTAAAAAAGAATCTACCAGATTTAATAAGTAAATTTACAAAGTTACTTGGTTTAAGGTCAATATACTCAACGTACCTCCAGATACTAGAAGAAAAATCAATGGAAAGTGAAATTTGAAATAAAAAATATATTGATAAAAACATATTTTAAAATAATACATGTCAAGAAATCCAAGAAAAGTCATGTAAAAATTCCTTGCTGGAAATGTTAAAACTAATGAAATTCAGGAAGACCTATATAAATTCAGCATTATTCCATGTTCTTGGATTACAAAACTTAGTGTTGTAAAGGTCTAAATACTAGACAATCCAGAAAGGAACAAACCTAATAGATTAACAATACTGGGCATCAGAGATTATTTTAAAGCTATCATAATTAAAACAATGTGGCATTGGTACAAGGCTGGGTAAAGTAATGGAACAAAGTAGAGTTCCAAGACACACTTACAGCTACGTATATGTCCCTTGACTTATTTCAAAGGTAATATTACACAACAGTGGGGAAGGGATTGGCATTAATTTAAAATAATGATGTATCAATATCTCTACCAAGAAAAAAAACAAATCTTTACTCTCTAGCATCACACCTTAAATAAAAGTGCTATTCCAGAATTTTGTGAAGATAAAAAAATCATAAATTGGAACTCATAAAACTATATTATTTTATATATTGTTGTCAGTAATAAAGGCCACTTTCCTATATTGCTATTTATAGGAAGAGATGAGAAATGTACAATAGATATTACTGTCTTCATTCCACAAATGAGGAAACAAAATTTTAAGGAAGTTAAGGCATTTGCTAAAAAGTACGAGGTCATGCAATCAAGGAGATGGGTATAATCTAGCTCAATTATAGTAAGTTTAGAAAATACATGTAATCAGCAGATTCAAGATATTTGCCTGAGTTTACACCCTGTGCTTCAGTTTCTTCCTTTGTAATATGTAGGTTTATTACAAGAAATAAATATTTTAATTGTTAGCATGGCTACTGTAAGGCATTCAATAAGGCATTCGATAAATATCAGCAGCTCCTCTTGGCCTGTCCTGAAGCCCACTGGCCAGTCTGGGGTGTGGACTGTACTGGCGTGAGTGTCTTGTGAAGCACACATTCTCTGCTGCCTCTGATAAGTGACACTGAAAAGGCTCAAGAAACTATTTTTAGTGGAAGTGGCCACCTCTGCAATGTGCAACTTGTCACTTACCAAACAGCAAAATGGAAAATTGTTAAAAGGTGACAGGACATTTTATAGAACCGAATGTTCCAATTTTCAACACATTTCCTAGGATGTTTTCTTCACGAGTCATCATTTCCTTCTATATGAATCTAAGTTTTTGTTTTATTTTGTTTTTTCATGTGTCCTCTGTCACTCTTGCTCTGGCTTAGACTTCAGAGCCTCCGGGCTTCCTCGTCTCACCCCCCAGGGACAGTGTCATCATCGTTCCTGAGACTGTGATTAGGACTCATGATAGCTGTGTGACAAACCTTCCCAGGACAGGGACTTTCACTTGGTCCAGAGCATTTGTTTTACTTCAGTGAACATGATCAAAAGTGACTTCAGAGCAGAACTGACCATTACCTTGAAGTGTTGACTTTTATTTAAACAGGAGGGGAAAAAAGGAGAGCTTTTATTCCCATAAACATTAAGTTAATAATTTAAACCTAACACATGAAAATCTTCTGTATATAGATGAGTCTAGAGGATTTGCTAGAGATGTGCAGATCATAAAATCATCCAACTTTAATACTGCACAGGACTTGAAGAAATTTTCAGTTCAAAGTTGCAAACTCAACTGCCTGTGGGAGCCAAACAAGTGTCGTCAGTGAAGTTGACCATGACCACAGCTTTCGGGGGATAGTTGCACACACGTCTAACATAGCCGTATCAGGTATAATTCAGAATAGCAACTTGCCCAGTTAAAACCTCTGTAGAGTCCCTTGGTGGTCATGAGACACAGTAGTGACCAATGAGACAGAAAGAATGTGGGTCTACAGGATGGAACTGCTCAGAAAAGTGTGGTTTTCCGGGAAGAAAGGACAACCCCAGGAGCCACATGGCTTTTTGCCTTTTTCTTTTTTCCTATCTAGAACAAAGTTATCATGCCCGAAAATTGAGCAGAGCTATCCTGTATACTCTCTAGAGACAAAACTCAGGTGCTAAAGATAGTGAAGCAGAAACAAACCCAGGTAACAATTGCTTTCTGTTTATTCGGTATTTACTAACTGGTAAGCGCTGAAGAGACAGCAGGCCTCTATTCTCATGGACCTTAAATTCTAAGGGGGAGTAAGAAACACACGGTAAGAAGGTCAACTACGATTCAGGAGAGGGGCACACTTACATCCCAGAGTCACTGCTCATCCACTTGTCACCCCTCAATCTATCAAAATTAATAAAAAGGTGTTTGCCAGAGACTGGGGAGGGAGTAGGGAGGGAAGCGATAAATGAATGGAGTACAGGGAATTTTTACTATAGTGAAGCTGTTTCTACAACACCGTAATGGTGGGTATATGTCTTCACATACTGTACTTGTCAAAAATAGAGGCCGTACAACGTAGTTAATTATAATGTTCCCATACAGGTTCATCAACTATAACAAATGCCTCACACTAATGCCAGGTTTTAATAACAGGAAGAGGGCAGAAATGGGGACATCTGCAACCCTGTCCTCTCTTCTTAATTTTCTGTAAACCCAAAACTTCTCAAAAAATAGAGAGGAGAGGGGAGGAGGAAGGAGGACTGATAAGCTCTCCCCTACTGGGAACCATGTAGGGTGCACAGCATAGCCCCCAGTGAAGGGCTCAACTACACCTTGGACTTCGCCTGACGAAGTTTACCGCAAACGGTACAACCTAATCATTGGTACCCTCATCTTAACGTGACAATAGATAAATAAATAGCCTATTGAAGGTAAATTTAAAAGAAAAAACAAGAATTCCAGGTACTAAGAAGTTTTCTGAAGACATGAAGTTCAAGTGAGAGGGTGGATGTTGATGTGGGTGTCACATAAAAATGCCATGGTCCTCTGCCTAGGGTGACACAGTGAGATTCTGGTCTCAAAAAATTAAGAAAAAAAAAAAAAGATGCGAAAAAGATTCATAGAACTGCCATTTCTACAGAAAACAGGGGTGGATGGCTCCCTACACTGGAGAAACCCTGAAAAATACCCTCCCCTGGTGAGTCACCATGTACATTAGCATGTTAAAGACTCTAACTACACTAACAAAAAACAAAAACAAAAACAAAAAAAAAACTTGGTTTAATACAGAATTTCCGAGACTTATTTGCCCCCAGAAGCCTGTGTTGGGGTTAGTCCTATAAATCGCCTCTGGAAAAGTTCCAAGTGATTTATGCCTTTGGAAAACGCTGAATGTAATTCCCCCCAGGAGGCAAACAACCATTGCTGAGACCCTCTTGGGAATTAACTGAAGCTGAACTGTTTATTTTAAGTTCTCATAAATAAAGATTTTTATTCAAATAAAGTTAAGGTACCAGAGCATGGTGTTCTGTTGTTTAGCAAACAAAAATAAGCAAGCCAAAAAGAAAAGAAAAATTAATAAAAGCTAGTGAGACATCAGTAAATGTAAGAAGTTGATCATGTTTTAAAAAAAATCTATTAAAAATATCTGACATTTC
Organism: Loris lydekkerianus; assembly: GCA_963574355.1. NCBI lineage: Eukaryota > Metazoa > Chordata > Mammalia > Primates > Lorisidae > Loris > Loris lydekkerianus. The sequence goes on along the minus strand of CAUYPK010058891.1, from coordinate 26,287 downwards.
AGGAGGAATAACGCTCCTCCCCAAGTGTCACCAAATAACTTGCACCTCTTTTCTCCACTGAACTTCACTGTTGTTCTGGCTTTTAGTCATAGGACAAAGATTGATAGATCTGTCTACGTAACACTTACATTTCTTTATGATAGGTTGTATTATAAGTAAAGTCAAAGAAAAATGAGAGGAAACATCTACAATATGTTTGAAACACAAAACCCTAATACCCTTAGCATGCAAATATATTCTTAGAAATTAATTTGTAAAAAAATTAATATAAACCCAGATTAGATAGAAAAATGGATTAAAAATACAATTCACACAGGAATATACAAGCAGCCGATAAACAATAGTCACTATTTGAAACTGACTAGCAAACATAAAATTTAAAAAAAAAAACAGGATACTCATGTTTTGTCCATCAGATTGCTATCCATGAATGAAGGGATTATAGTCTAAAGTGAGTGAAGCTGTATGTTTTCTAATTTGTCTCTAAATGTGTTTTACTTATATATATTGCTTTAAAATATTTAAACATTACAGCATATGTAAATAGTAATGAAATGTGTGAATTTATTTACCTTGCTTTGTTGCCCAGGCTGCAGTACAGTGGCTTGGTCATATTTCACTGTACCCTCTAACTCCTGGGCTCAGCTGGGCCTCCTGCTTCACCCTCCAGAGCATCTGTAGACTATAGCCCTGCACTATGATGCTCAGCTATTTTTTTTTTTTTTTAGAGACAGACTCTTGCTCTATTACCTAGGCAATAGTGTTAGATTGCAAGGGTATCATCATCGTTCACTACAATCTTAAACTCCTGGGCTCCAATAATCCTCCTTCCTCACTCTCCTTAGTAGCTGGGACTACTGGTGTGTGTCATGACATTCAGCCAATTTTTTTTTTTTTTTTTTTTTTTTCTTTTAGAGACAGGATCTTGCTATGTCACCCAGGCTTGTCTCAAATTCCTGGCCTCAAGGGATTCTCCCACCTGGGCCTCCCAAATTTCTGGGATTACAGGTGTGAGCCACTGATCCTGTCCCTGAAATGTATGGATACTATAGGAAATAGGAAGTAAAAATTAGCACCATTGACATTGAAAAGCGATGCTTACTTGACTTTAAGTACTGTCTATGCATCTCAAACAAGATTGTTAGATATAATAGTAACTCAAGTGCCCACCAATACATGAATGGATGAATAAATGGTGGTATCTGCATACCATGGATACTACTGGGCCATAAAGAAAAATGGTGATCTAGTATCTTTTGTGACAATCTGGGTGGAGCTAGAGACCATTTTTGTAAGTGAAACTTCATAGGAATGAGGAAGTAAATACATGTACCCAATGTCAACACGTATGTGCACATATGGAAGTAAATCTCAGTGAAAATCAAGGTAGGAGAGGGGGAAGAACAGGTGAATGAACTCACAACTACTGGGTATGGTGCAAAGGCACACTGATAACCTTGACTCAACTGAGCAGAAACCAAAGTAAACAAAGCACATGTACCCCTAATATCCTGAAATTAAGAAAAAAATATATATAAAACAAAAACTATACATTTTCCAAATAATATTGGCCGCTTATGTGGCCATAAGCTAGTGGGGATGAAGTAACCAAAAATCATGCCCAGGAAATGATGCTATTTTATGTGCATTGGGGGAGCATAATAGTGGTATAAAATTGAGTTTAAATTTTCCTGTTTCTTTATATTTATTCCAGTACCAGACTCTTCTGATTACTATGGCTTTTCAATGCATTTTAATATCCCCCTAACATTCATGTCTTCCAGAAGTCTGCCTATAATTTAAAAGTAAAAGATATTTACTTTTCCACATCAACTTTAGAATCATTTGATCATGACCCAGAAATAAAATATTACATCATTCAATTTGTATTAGGATTGAATTATCATATATTAATTCAAAAAAATTGACATCCTTGAGAAAAACAACTCCCTGGATTTCAAATCTTATGTGCTTCCAGAAAAATTTTAGAGTTTTATTCATAAGCATTTCATGTATTTCTTATTATTCTAAGACATTTTATTTTTGTTTCTATAATATTTTAACAGATTTATGGTCAAAATTAAATTAAAAGAGAGTTCTGTATATTAATTTTTAAGTTGTTTACTTGTTGGATTCAGAGTATTGTAATTTTCCTCTCTCCTTCCAATTGGTTATCTTGAGGTGTACAAATACACAATCAAAAATAAAATATTGCAATTTCACTTTCTTTTTCACTATCCTTACACCATTTCCTTTTAAAAATTCTTTTCTAATGCGCTGGGGGACTTTTGAAAGATGATGTTAAATAGTGATGGTGATAGTAGAATTCACATTCTTTCATTTGAATGATAATCTTTCTAGTATGATGCAAGACTGCAAGACGTTAGTTGAATTCAATTATTCTTATCCTATTAAGAAAATATACATAACCACTTCAATAAGTTTTGATTAGATGGTTATGAAATTTTATCAAATGTCTTTAATATCTATTGAATGAGTTGCATTTTTTCCTCCTAACCTTTAATACGATGAGTTATGTAAGTACATAAGAAGATTTCCTAATATTAAAATATTTTTGCATTCCTGCATGAGCTTTACTGTGTAATAGTTTATTCATTGTAATCCTGTATTATAATTTTTATTCATGTTGATCTGATTATATATGTGTTTCCCATTGTTTCCTTTATACAGCGCCATGTTGAAGTACTTAGGGTGTTGTGTGAAATTTTAAGTGATTTTTTTTTATAACACTTGTAATGAAACTACGGAGGCATTGAAAAATATACCCTGGTAAGGCCATAAGTTGGCAGCAGCACCATTTTCTATCAGCAGGTTCCTAAGTTGTTTTTTTCCTTCCTATGCATTTCAGATAGCGTCTCCATGATATAAATTAATCTTGCATTTAGAATAATGAGAGATACCCTGGATATAGATGTACTCTTCAATTGAAACTGACCATTCTCTTTTCAATTTATCGTGGTAGCTGTCAGCAATAAATTTAAGGCAGACACACCAGTGTCAGTACTCAATAGTGACATATATAAATGCTTTTATAAACCATCCTGAACAATGAAGAAAAGAAAATTGGCAAGCAACCAAGCATTGTGCTCCAGAGCCAATAATGTGATTCTGGAACATTTCCATTGTGGTTTTCACGTCACTATTTGGAAAGCAGTCCATAAAACTCTGTGCGGGAACAGGTTATTCAAGGTAACAATTCTTCTGTCAAAGGAGAAACAATAATCACAGACTAGCAGGAAGTCACGTGTTATCAGTTATTAAAGTTAATAAAGAAAAGCGAAGGTCATTTCATATTTCTCTGTGTATATATTTGTGTGTATTACATATGTGTGTATGCATGTATGTATATATCTGTATATGTCTGATTATTAATGCATTATTCAGTGGACACAAAGGCGAGTTATTTATACATGCTTAAAATACACAGCTAGTAATACCCTAACGATGTGGACAAAGAATAAATAGCAACTCAGCCTCACCTGAAAACCCACTGTAATATAAGCACTAACTGTTCACATTCAGATTTCCACTGCTGCAAAAGGAAAAATGAACAGAGTTTATACAGAGTTTATACGAAAGATGAGGTGCTCAATAAGGAAATTTACAGTCCTATCAATCTGGGACTGCATTTGCCACCCTGCATTCCTGCAACCCAACAGTTTGTAATTGGATATTAGGGATTCTCGTTTATAATCACATCTCTTAACTGCAATTAGAAGGTTGAAATGAGGTTAAAATGTCAGCTGAAAACTGTAATCCTGTCAGGTCACAATGAATGAGGGCTTCTGCCAAAACTGCATTCAGCGAAGTCTCAAAGCAGGTAAGTTTGTGTGTGCAAAGTGCCTACCCCCTCCTTCTTTGCCCATAGACCTCTCTAGAGGCACCACCACCTGTGCTTTCAGTAGTTAAATCTTTTTCCTGAACCTTTCACTGCCTTACCAAAACCTTCTCCCAGATTCTTCCTGCAGAAAGTGACGAGGGAGTCCATCTTAATGAGGCTACAACCTAAGCAAGTGAACCTGGGCCAGGCTAAAACTGACGTTGCCATTAATCATGTTCACACTCTACAGTCACCGTGGAGCTTCCTCTGCAAAGTATGTTCTTTTCTTGCAAAATAAGAAGAGAGATGCTCTTGCATTTTAACGACCTAAAACCATAAATTAGAAAAATGTAATTCATGTGAAGAAATAGAAGGTTAATTCAACATGGTATGTACATGGTTCCCGGTAGGGAGGGATGAAGAGAATTTGGAGAATCAGAACGTTCTAGAATCCTTCAAAATCTGTCCCATCTTGATGACACCGCCTTCCTGTTTTCAAGTTTCTATCTACAGGTTTGTTTATTTTCTTTAATTTTTTTCAAGTGTGAAAAAGATACAGGTCTCTTGAGAAAAGCAAATAACCATGGTTCAAATTAAACCTCTAAAATTGTTATGATGACTTTATCTTCTTATTTTCAAGAATTTAGGTCTACGGGTTTATTTATTTTCTTTAGTTTTTTCAAGTGTGAATAAAGACATAGGGCTTTTGAGAGCAAAATAACAACCCTAGTTCAAGTTAAACCTCTGAAATTGACAGGAATTTTTTCTATTTCTTAAGTAAAAATGACCAACACTTCTGAATATCCCAGAATCAAATGATCTGCTCAGAGTTAGAACGATAACACTAATGCATTTCTATTGCTTTATTTCATGAAGAGGACCAGAATTTCATTTCTGTTCTTTTTTTATATTTTTGCAAAGAAATAATTACATTTTTCTAACATTTTGACAATTTTGCCACTCTTAGGAAAATTAAAAGACATAGGAAAGATGATGTCAAAATTATATAACCAAGATTTTCAGCTCAGAAAGATACAGCTTTTTTTTTTTTTCTCCCCAATAAAAGTGGTAGAAAATGTTCCTCCCACTTGCAAAGTACCAGAAACTATTAACAAATACAGAATGTGAAATGAGGAAGGAAACCCTTATAAAAGGTAGTGGACTCCAACTAGTATGGGGGACTTAGTAAGAAGAAAGATGACATTTTGAAGAACTTAAAGAAGCTTAGACAGAGACTGTCAGAATCGTTTCCAAAGACGCATTAGAACTAGCTTCAGGAAAACTTTATTATCATTGAAGGATTCTGGGAACGAAATTTAGGATGAAGCTAAAAATGAAAAACATCACAAGGTATAGAAAAATAAAATTAATTCCAAATATTTTCAAATATAATCATTACTCAAATACTACATTATTTATAAAGTGATTCTTGAGGTTGCACTAGAAACAAATGTATTGATTTATCTGAAACCACAGCACAATTTCAATAGCATTCATCTTAATTCCCCAACTGTCCTCCAACCTCGTTTTTAATTTTTATCTTTATTTGATCAACCTGACATTTGTCTGTCTTGTTATGCCAAATGGATTAATACTAGAAACATCTCTGATTATTTAAGCATAATCTAGTTTTGGATCTTTGGATAAAATGAGATTTTTCTGGCATTTGTCATTAACTAGTGTGATGAAAATGTGTCAAACTGTCTATGAACCAAGTGTAGGGTGCCCCCACGATCATATTAATGTACAAAGCTATGATTCAATTTAAAAAAAAAAAAAAAAAGAGCGTTTAGGGAGAAGAATCTATCCTCCGCAGAATGCTAACTGGTTGATCAGTCTGTAAAATTCTTCAGGAATAAGATTTGGAGATTGAAGAAGACAGCCACACTACCTAGTATTCTGTTGAGATTTTAAAGCGAAAGCATTTTAGGGTGAGAGAAACCTGGAATAAATTCTTCTACATTTCTAACCTGGAAGGAGGGAGTGTGAGAAGTAACAGGAGCTGTCCTCGGTAAGTAGGTAGGGGGTGTTTATGAAGGATATTCTAGCCTAAGGCAAATACGGTTTCCTCAAAAACAGAAAAAAAAATAAGAAAAGCTAAATCTATGCTCAAGCCATGAGAACGTCAGGAAAATGTCCCAAATGAAGACTGTGGGAGAAAAGTGCGTTGGCTGTAAGACTAGAATGGGAGAATAGAGCTGGCCTTTTTTTCAATTTTTATTTTTTCCCATTTCATTGCATTTTGGGTTACAGATGTGATTTCCCCCTTACAATGAACCCTCAAGAGGAATTTTCTAAAATGCAAAGTATGTTTTATATGTGCTGTTCTCAAAGATAAGTAAGTTCTTAGATCCAACTGGGAAGCCATGAAGCAAAATAGAAGGAAACTTATCAAAGGGCATGTCCCAGGGAGGCAGATTCACGATTCATCAGGAAGCAGGCTCCAATTTCCTTTTCCTTTTTTCCTTCTTTCTATTCTGAAATCAAACAAGAATTGCAGTAAGATGTATTTTTTTCTTTCTTTAATGCAAATGTCAGCTGACTGTGTTAAAGAGAGTAATTTGAATATCATGACATCCAGCGTAGTTAATCCAGTGGGCTAAGGAAGCAGATAGACCTGGGGAATCTAACTTCTAGTCTATACCTGCTGTGTGACTTTGAAGAAATTACTCAACATAAACTCATCTGTAAAGTAAGAATAAGGATGCTTGCCTCATATGGCTATAGCAATTTGTCAAATAAAATGACCTGTAGATAAGTGCTTGGCACATTCTAAGCAATCACTAAATGTAAGTTATCATTATCATTACTATGAAATTTTTATCAGTTTTGCTTATTAGTGTCAGTAGTGCTAGAATGAGGAATATTTTCCCGAATCTTAATTCCATATTATTTTATGACTTATCTTTTTTTCAAAGAATTCAGAATATTTTAGCAATAGAAATTGTTTAATTCTAAGTGGTTTTTATTTAATTGTGAAATATGAATTTGTTTTTCTCCAGTAGAACATAATTAAAATTCACTTTATAAACATATTTTTTTTGGTCCAAGACTTAATAATAATCTTCCTAGTGTGATAAATCTCATCTTGAAATTTCAAGTTCTAATTTGCACAAACCAATCAAAAAACAATTATTGTAAACAACCAATCAACAATATGAACTAAAATGAATCATTTATGACCCAGTAATAAGTGGGTGATAGGTGATTAAAAAGTCTTACATTTATTTTTATCATTCTGTTACAAGATAAAGTAGTTACAACCATATTTGGAATGTACATATCTGTAAATCATTATTTTTTAAGAAAAGATTATTATTGAAGATCTCAAGTCCATACAGGGGACTGATAAATGTATGCAATTGTAATTACTTTCTAATATTCACTAAAATAATAAGGAAGCATAGTGATATTTGTTACGTGCCTAATTTGTAGTGATAGCTAGTTCTCAGTTATTTTTAATATATCAATATTAAATAATACAGATTGCTAGAGTCTTTTCAAACTTTTTATGCCCAGGATTTTCAATAAGAGGTTTTATACGATTGAGATGTATTTCTCTATATATTTTCCCCTGTCCGAAACATAGAAAAGACAAACCAAATGTTTAGTAGAGAAACAAAAATGTGAATGAGTGTGTGAGTGAATTAATGAATGTCCAATGTTCAAGGCCCCTTTAAGTTTTAAAAATCGTCAACGTATTGCCTCTTGCCCAAAGTGGTCCCAGAGACATAAAAAGTTTCCATGCTTAAGAAAAAAGGACTAGAGTAACTTATTTTTTTGGTAATCTACTTAGATCGGCATTACTTTTACTCTTTCGAATTTAGCCATCCTGCGAGGCCACCCTCGCCTATGTGGTGACATCATGTCACCGCCTCCTCGGCCCCGCCTCCTCGGCGCGGCTGCGCTGCCTGCCTTTCCTGCGTCTTCCTCAAGGGGGCGCGCCGGGGTCTCGTCGTTTGGGCGTCCACTCAGCACCTCACCACGCCCTGAGTCCTCGTTATTTAATTACCTTTTCTGGAATGACCGAGAAAGAGTTATATGTGCAGCCCAGCAGTCGCACACACCGGAGGGAAATATTCAGAAGTAAATAGATGATAGAATGTGGCGTGAGTGACTGGCACTGTGTGTATGTGTGTGTGTGTGTGTGGGGGGGCGATTATCAGACAGCATTTCTCAGCGTCTCTTTGCAGTATTTAAATACGCAATTTGTTCAATTTTCTGCACGTACATATATATTGCATCCCTTAACTAATTGTTACCGTTCTCTACATTTAATTTTCCCATTTAGGTATAGGATCATAAGGCTTATATTTCAGGAGATAATCATGAGAGCGCTGGGTCTTGCTCCTTCCCGCCTGGTGCTGGCTGGAGGACAGAGAGGACCAAAGTGGCCAAGTGGAAAACAAAGTCCGCTGAATTGGTAGGGACTGACCTCGCTGTACGTCTCCTCACGCGGGGCTCTCTCGAACGCAATGATGAACGGCTAAACTCAGGCTGAATTTCAAAGGGGTGTTTCTTTCACCCTCTCTGTGGACCCAGGCCGGCTGGCCTGGGGGTGAGGCTCTTGAGTCCAGTTATGCAGCTGATGATGTGGACAGAGATGGCGGGCCAGACCCTGGCTGTACCCACGGCAGGGAGGGCGAGGAGCAGAGGGCACCTACTGCCTGGATGACAGAAGGAATGAGACTCCTGACATTTCTAAAACTGGCTTTGGACCCATAAAACTTCCTCTACAGGCAAAAATGGCCAGATGGGATGGGACAGGAGCATGCTTCCCCACCAGCTCACAGCCTCTAGCTTAGTATGTGTCAACAGCTATCCTATCCTAAATAATTTACCTGCATTGCATGATTTAATTTCCTAACAACCCAAATAGATAAGTACTACTATTATGACCATTTTACAGGTGCAGAAATTGAGGTTGAGGAGAGTTTCAATACCCGGACTCAGACCACAAAGCTGATGAGGAGCAGGACTGGCTTCCACTCCAAGCCTGACAAGCTGTGTCTGTTCCTTCTAAACATTGCCCTATAAATCATGTTTGGCAGATGGTTTCCAAGTGACTGTGTTGCATGAGACTCATTTTGAAAGTTTCCACTGTGTCCACCCTGGCAAACCTACTACTATATTTCATCATCTCACAAATAAATTTATTAAGAACCTCCTATTGCCAATTACTGTGTTAGGCCCGGGGGAACCAAGATTGAGCAAGGAAGTAAAGGGCCCTGACCTCACTGAAACATGTCTGGGAAGAAGACAGAAAAATCAATTGAGAAGAACAATAGCATCTAACACTCCTTCCCTCTAACCTGGGGAAACATAGGTATCAGCACATGCTTAGCAACCACCTCTGGACGTGTCTACAGTGCCTGCAATTTATAATTCCTAAAATGCATGGAATATTTTTTCATTTAACACTTGGATGACTATGCTAGGTCCTGAGATGATAACAGTCTCTGCTTTACAGAAAACGAAACTTAGTCCAGGAAAGAAAAACAAAGGGCAACAGCCTTAAGGCAGAAATATTAAAGGAGGAGAATAGGTAATGGTAGCAGAAAGAAAAAAAATGAAGCTTTGATTCTAGCAGTGGGAACTGAAGGCTTTGTAAGATAAATAACTTCTTGATTTCATGCTTTCCCCCCCAAACCTGTTTACTGTTAAGTGAGGATCAAAAGTTCTGCCATTCATTCCTACTTGAGGTTGCTACCTCCCTGCTTTGTACAGTGAGAGGACTGAATAAGATGATCTTAAATGACTTCTGTGGCCCTGACATGTCATGACACCAATCCTTCAAGGAAGTTGGTAAAGTGAACATTTTCACTAGATTTGCTATGATCATCTGAGCCCTAAGTACCTTTTTGTCTGAAAACTTCCATTCTGCTAGTATTAGATATATACCTACTAAATAATGTCTGAAATTACCAAGTTAGTATCTTTGCATTTCAAGTTGTTTTGGCCTTCAGTATTTCATACCCTGAAAAAAAAAAAACCAACTGTCTTTCTTGTATGGCACTCATCAAACTACCATAAGCAATCGGTCAATTAATTAGAAGGTATACACTGATTCCAATCAGGATAGAAAGAAAAATTCTCATTTTTCTAAAAATGTAAGAATCCACAGGAATTCTTTTATATCAATAAAAGTTATAAAAATTATTTATCATTTGTCCTACCTACATTACAACTACGTGTATGGGTAGTTCTCAACCTGTGACAATTTTGTCTCCAAGGACCTTGGACAACAGCTGGAGGTATTTTTAGTTAGCACATTGGAGTGCGGTGGGCATCTCAGTGAATCGAGGCCAGGAATGCTGATCAACAACCTACAATCCCTAGGACAGTCTCCTGCAACAAAAACTTATCTGTTTAGACATTTCAATAGTGCCAAGTTAAGAAACTCTGATGTAAATGGTATATGCACTTGGAATCCAAGGGAGGCCTATTATTCTAGGCCATGGAAAAATGTGTAACAATTGTTTGCATTTATTTTCCAAAGTTTATTATTTAAAAAGCCATAACTCTCTGTCTTGATCAAGCTTTGCATTTGAACAAACATTAGCCTATCTCCTTTCCGTTCTCCTTTCACAAGTTTCATAAAACTAAACCAATTACTACCACCTGCAATCAAGCCAGAACACAGAGAAGAAGAGAGTTTGACCCTTGTGCAAGGGTCCAGAAAAACTACCAGAACCTTAAGCTGGCATAGTTCTTCCTGTTTGTCAAGCTAAGCCAAGTCCATGCAGTGTCAGACCTACCCAGCATCATACCTACCAGTTTCTGTTCCTGCACACACATGTGGGCACCACGTGCTCTGGAGCCAGGTGTCCTGGGTCCAGATCCTACCTCTGCAGCCCCCTGGCAGTCCAGACTTGGCTACACGTGATTAGACTTACTCTCTCCGTACCTACCTCCATTTGGTCATCATTAAAAGGGGGATGGTCGTACTAAATCTACCCAGAGAATGACTGTGAAGATTAAATGAATGAAAATAATATGTAAAGGGCCTGGCCCACAGTATACCCAACATACAAGTTAGCAGTCATTCCTAGCTGAATAGTAGTTATCATTGTTCAACCTAAGCATGGTGTCACTTAACTTTATGTTATGAGAGGAGGCTGACTTTTGTCTATTACTTTCTAAAGCCATTTCCTCTGAATCTTCACCAGGGGTTTTAGGTTCTCCTTGGTTTGGAGCTCTGCCTGCACCCAGCATCCTCAACACTTTCTGTTGATTGATTCTGGTTCACTTCCAGATCTTCCCCAGCTGAAGAAATTCTGTTCATGCTATTAATGTCATTGGCCGGCAACCATGCACACAAATGTTCCAAGGGTCAATAGCATCAAAAATAATTCTTTTTTTCTATAACTTTCAAGTTTTAAATTACATCTCAACCTCTAAGAAAATGTTGTTTCAAGAGAATCTTATTAGCCTTATATAATCTTATATATTCCTTCTGGGAAAATGAATAAACACGATTAACTGATTCAAAAGCAACTTTTAAAGTCCAGACACAGTGGCTCATGCCTATAGTCCCAATATGTCAGGAGGCCAGAGAAGGAGGATAATTTGAGCCCAGGAGTTCAAGACCAGCCTGGTCAATACAACAAGAATCTATCTCTACAAAAAAACTAAACAAAACAAAACAACAGCAACAGAAAATCTAGGGGAGCGTAGTAGGCTCAACTCAGGAGTCTAGGGCAGGAGGATTACTTGAGCCCCGTTGTTTGATGCTAAAGTGTGTGATAACCATTATACTGCTGTGCTCTAGCCTAGCCAAGACCTCGTTAAAGGGGGGGGGGGGGAAGAACAATTAAAAAATTAAAAAAACATATCTTTCATATATCTATACCAGTGGTATTAAGGAATCTTGTATGTATATATCTAATTGATTTGTGCAGAGAGATCCTACAAAACTATTTAACATACATTTCTTAGTTAATAAAACTGTTAGGCTGGTGTGCGGCAAGAGTGGATGGACTTTCATTCGGTTTCAGTGCAAAATAATGGAATTAGCAAAGTAGCTATCACAAACCATCATATTTCCGAAATTGTGACTAAAGCTTCCTGTTTTCACAAAAACACTGTAGAACCAAATCTTAAAAACACATAAAAGCAATATGTATATAAACTTGATAAGAACTTACCTATAAAGGGCCTGAAATAATGTGCCTGAAAATCATTTAATGAACTCAATATGGGGAACAGAATTCTTCCCCTTTAAAACAGACACAAACAAAACAGAATCTTACGCCAATTCACAAAATGGTTAAGCCACGTAAAATGTTTTACAAGGAAATTAATACCACTCTTCAATTTGTTGTTTCTTTTGCTTCCTCATCAAACTTGGTAAACATTACCAAGGACAGCGTCATTTCCACAAGTAAATATTTTTCACCAGAACGCAATTTTAGCAGTACAATGAGTTCCTTCTATCAAAATAATTGGTTTCACTGTGGCAGTTTCCCTAATACAAGCACTTCCTTCCATCATCATGGCTGAAACACATTTGGTTAGAACTTGGTAAATAGACTTGCTCCATGTATGTATTACGAGAATCTATTTGCTCGTTTTTTTCTAATGGGAAAGCTGTGTTCCTTCAACATGTTTGCAGGAGACCAGGGAACTTTTAAGGTAGTACAAAAGATTCTAAATCATTGTTTTAAATATCAACTTTCAGCTATTTCTCTGCTCGCCCTTCTGAGAGGATATAGCTGTATTTTGTCAGAAGGTTGGAAAATAGCCCCACTGGTACCAGCCTGTTCTGCTAGTAAGATCTATTTCAAGAGGGGTGTGATTTCGTCTCTATGGTAGAGCAATGAGCTTGGCCAGGGTTTGTAGACCAACAAGCAGAAAGCAGAGGATCCAAGGAATAACTTCTTTTTAATGAGAGGCACAAACAGTAACCTTATCTAAAACATCTTTTAACCTCTCTTTAAATGTCAAAGTCTGCTTAGAATGTGTGTTTTTACATTCCTGAAGGTATCGCAAAATTTGATCGTGATATTATGTTATGGTTTAGCCTATGTACAACTACTTCCACCTTATGCCTAAAATGTAGTTCTGACATAACTGATCATAGCTAATAAATTAGCAAAGCTGATCTCTGAGAAACGTATGAATGATTGAGGACCTCCCAGGACGCTTCTTATATTCAAGTAAAGAAGGAATTTTAACCAGGTAGGAGGAGGACCTACCTTAAATACAGCCTGATGTTGGGCACTTCTACCTTAGTGCTAGGTCAATACAAAAGTTTTGAGACAGATTGTGTTACGGTCCATTATTTCACTTTCAAGAACCAGCATTCTTTCAGATTCACCCACGCAAGTTTCACCTTGCTTGGTATATTGATGTTGTTGGGACAGCTTCATTTGTTTCTGACAATTCAGATTTTATGGTTCCTGATTTTTGCGTATCTCAAAACTTTTGCACTCACCCATGTACATAAAAGCTACGAAAACTATCCTACAAACCCCAGCTTGATCTAGCCCATCTTCACCTTCTATCAGATAACAGAAGCAATGTTCCCTCCTTTCCCACCTACCAAATCCCATTTTTCAGGCTCTGCCTACACCATTTCTCAATGTACTACCCTCTATCAGATAACAGAAGCAATCTCCTGCCATTGACATCACCAAAATGTCTTTGCTCAAACCTTTCCCAATCGTCTTCCCCAGCCCTAAGTCCACTCCCAAGGGGTACTTAGAAACACCTTGGTGGAAAGGAAGAGCAGTGTTCAAGAAGACAATGAGATTCTGCATCAGCCCAGCCGGTGAAGACAGAGCCTATAAAGGTTGAGTTTTTCTGTGACTCTGACCTCCAACTGGCCTCCCAGGTAGGCAAAGTCTGGCAAACTAGAGTTGTATGTATTTTTAGGAAATAACACTTATAATTTTTTAAATAAAAATATATGTTATTTAGGACTCACACTCTCCTCCCATCTTTCTTTATCAGAAAGCTGTGTGTGAGACTTATGATGAAAACACTTCTCCTTATCTGAGGTCTAACCCTAAAACTGGCTCCCTTTGTAAACAATGATACAGAGTTATTGTGTTTTGCAGAATTAAGATCCAAGAAAAATTCAAGTCCCAGGATGCCACATGCTTACCCAGAGTTGCGTATCTTGTTGGTAGAACTCAGATTGACATTCAAAGGTGAGTTCATTGCACTTTCAGCATTCAGTTTGAAGGAAGAAAGAAGGGTGAAGTTTCGTATGACCTATAATTAAAAATCAAAGTCGTGCCACCCAGACTATCTACTCCACTTAACATTCATGACTATCACAAGTGTATCTCACAAATTACAATTATTTCTTTGGCTTCAGAAATCCATTTGGTAGAGAGATGCACCATTTATTATACATACATATAATCCTGCTTTTACATTTGTCTCAGGACTGGGAATGAAGGGCAGGGTTGAATGTAGCTAAAGGGCATATACTGAGGGAAATTAATGACATAGGATATTACATATCTTACTTTAATATCAACAATAGTCTTTCATTTTCAAGCATACTGCATGTAAAGTGGGGATTATGAACTCAGCAGCACAAGCAGAACAACAGAAGCTTATCATATGGCGAATGGTTAATGCTCCCACCTACTATTTACCTTGGGCACAGCAAGGATACACCTCTAAGACGTGTTAAATATCTATCAGCACCTTCTGCAGTGTTTCTATAAAAAGAAGATAATGATGAAGGCGACAAACTTTCTCTTTAGAGGCAGATTTACAGGGGCTGGTGTGTGGGGAAAGGGTTGGATTCATAAGAAAACAATAATTAGAATTTCTGATAAATTAGTTAACTTTTGACACTTATAAACTCATTCATTCATGTTTTCATCCGTTCATTGAATAAAATTTGTAAATAAAAAAATGTATAATATGTCAGATAGTCATCTGTCTGAGTTTTAGACATAGAATGAGACCAGAACAAACCTTGTCTGTCTTTTAAAGGCGTTTGTGTTCCTCTGGAGAAGTTAGAGACATGAATTTAATATGTAAGGTGGTGACACCCACTATGGAGGTGAGAAACAAGTAAAGAGACCTAATGAAAGGTTTAATGCAGAGCAGGAAGGAGGGAGTGTGATTCTGAGCCTCTGTGCTAGTCCTGTTGCTACAGGGGAAGGCAGCTGGACTCAGGGAGCGGCGTCTCATGAGAAGGCATTTCTGCCGAGCAGTAGAGGACATGAAAAGATGACGGACTGAGCCACACGGATGTCTGGAGAGAGACATTTCTGGGCAGAGGGAATCGCACGTATCATTATCATGACCCTGAAGGGAGTATCTCATTAGCTTTGGCATGTCAAGCACCAGTGAGTGGGCAGTGTGGGTGAGTAGTACGTGTAAATGTGGACGGAGAAGCAGCAAAAAAGAAAGAGAGAAAGAGAGATAATTTAGGGACTTGTAGGCTGAGGTTAAAAAACACCTTACCACTGTGTGCAAAATGTAAAACTTGCCAAAGTGGTATAATTTGTAGAAAAGTACAGATTCCTAACCTTCACCATAGGGAACTTTACAGAGCACCAGCATCCATCTTTTTGTAAAGTTTTCTGAAACCATTGTAATAGGCAGCCATAATTTATTATTATTATTATTTTTTTTTTTTTTTTTTTTTTGAGACAGAGTCTCACTTTGTCACTCTGGGTAAAGTGCCACAGTGTCATAGCTCACAGCAATCTCAAACTCTTAGGAACAAGGAATCCTGTTGCTTGGCCTCCCAAGTACCTGGGACTACAGATGCCCAAAATAACACCAGAATTTTTTTTTTTTTTTTTTAATTTAGAAACGGGGTCTTGTTCTTGCTCAGGCTGGTCTCAAACTCCTGAACTCAGGCAATTCACCTGCCTTGGCTTTCCACAGTGCTAGGATTATAGACCTGGGCCACTATGCCTGGCCCATAATTTATTAATTTAATTTCATGGAAATATATTATTGAATGAGACATCCTTACTTTAAACCACTTACTATCTCTCTGGATTTTCTTAATTATTTAAATTGTCTATATCTCAGTTTCCAAATCTGTAGTATATGGATCATAAAAGCAACCTCTCTCAGGAACATAGTTGAAAATAATATGTATATATATATACATATTAAATGATAGAATTATATTATATGAATGAATTAAATGATAGAAATCAAATTTAAAGTAATATATTTTAAAAAATAAGTTAATTCAAGAAATGCAGAGTTAGCTAATATTCAAAAATAATGTATGTGATTTACCATATATCAGAAAAATTAAGAACTCACATGTTTACCTCCATATTTGTAGGAAAATCAAACAATCAGTAATTTTATTGTTTTGTTTTTTGAGACAAAGTCTCACTTTGTTGCTCTCAATAGAGTGCAATGGTATCAGAGCTCACAGCAACCTCAAACTTCTAGGTAGCTGAAATTATGGGTGCCTGCCACAAGGCTCAGCTACTTTTTTTGAGACAGGGTCTTGCTCAGGCTGTTCTCAAACTCCTGAGCTCCTCGGCCTCTCAAAGTAGGATTACTGGTATGAGCCACCGCCCTGGGCCAAACACTCAAAAATTTAAAAAAAGAAACTTAGCAACCAAGGAATAGAAAGACAGAAGGGAGTTTTCTTAACCTGACCCTAACCCTAACCCTAACCCTATATACAAAATATATATACTGTATATACTCGAGTATAAGCCGAGTTTTTTATTTTCATTCATTTAATCTTCACAGTCATTCTCTGGGTAGATTTAGTACGACCATCCCCCTTTTGTGCCGAAAAACCCGAACTTAGCACAAATTTTGTGCCAAAAAAACTCGGCTTGTACTCGAGTATATACGGTATAATATGTAAAAAAAAAAAAGTATATATATATGTACACACACATATATATATACATATATCTCAGTAAACATTGTGAATAAGACACGACTGTCCATCATCATTCATTGTATTTAGTCAACATTGTGCTGGGGGGGCCTAAGAAAAAAAATACATAAAAGCAATTAAAAAATAAAAGTCATAAGAATTGGAAAATAAGAAATTGTAGGGCCATTATTTTCATATAGGTTAATTGAGCACATAAAAAGGTGAGTATTTAATGTATAAAATTATAAAAGATATATATGTATATAAATTTCTACATGGTTCCTAAACAATTTAAATAGAATTATTTTAATTATTCCATTTACAATAGCATTAAAAATAGCATAAAAAATCAAATACCTAGGACTAAATCTAACTAACAACATGTACATGACTTCTAAACAGAAAATTATAAAATTCTACTGAGAGAAATTAAAGAAAGTGTAAATAAATAAATGGAGCCATGTGTAAAATTCTACTCCTGGAAGATTATAGATCTATTTTGCATTTGAATAATAAACCACACATCGTCTATTAGATAAAATAGAAAAATATCTTCGTGATTAGCAGGTAGTATCTGGAAGGCAAAGTAAAGCATCAGTCATCATTATCTTGTGCTCTAAAGCCAGCTTGGGGCCCCAGGCCTGGGGCAGCTCATGTAAGTGTTTACTAATCTCCTAGTTCACCTGGTTGGGAAGGGGCAGCAATCAGGGCCTCAGCTCCTTCTGCTCACATGGAGCCCCCTCTGTCAGCTTCTTAGAGATTTGAACCAAGTATATAAGCAGTTTCATGGGAAATACTGCAGAAAAGTCCAGATGAAAGACTGTGAAACTGTTACTATCTACCAAAATAATAAATCCAAAGCAAACAACATATTCTTGGAGGGATTTCAGAGATAAATTCCACCAACAAGATTTTAAGAGATGTAGTATAGTGATACTACCACATTTCCGTTCAACTGGATTTTTTGGCCTGTACAAAAGACAGATGGGACTTAGAAAATGACAGTGTGTTAGCGTAAACTTAATCAGGTGGTGAAATTCAATTGCAGCTGCTGATCCAGATGTGGTATCATTGCTGAAACAAATCAACACATCTCCAGGCATCTGCAATCTGACAAAGCTTTTCTCTCTCTTTCACTCTCAGTCTCTCTCTGTAAAAAAATTTTCACAAATTTCTCTAACAGGGCCAGCAAGGCAGGGCCGCAGTAAACCTCCAATCCTGTGCCACAGTCTGTACCACAGAGACCTATTTGGCATCTTCATTTCACAGGACATCACTGCATTGATAATCCATTACCTTTATGGTATGTTGATTAGATCAGATGAGCAGAAAGTAGCAACTGCTTTCTACACCTTAGTGGAATATATGATGAGAGAAGAAAGGGAAGAAATCCTACAAAACTTCAGGAACCTGTCACCTCAGCGAAATTCCTAGGGGTCCAGTGGCCTGAGACATTTCCAAAGTATAATGAAAGATCAGTTGCTTCATCTGCTTCCTTTTATTAAAAAAAAAAAAAAAAACACATTAAGTATATCACTTTAGATTTTGCAGAACTGTAAACTTCATTTGGGCATGTAATTTTGACCAATTTATTGAGTAGCCTGATAATCTGCCAATTTTGAGGGGATCCCAGCCCCCCCCCCATAAAAAAAAAATTCCCCAGCTGTAGTACCAATTGTACCACATGACTCCACATATTCCCTTGACGTGGCTGTGGCAGAGAAGGATGCTTTATAAAGACTCTGGAAAACCCTGGAAGAGGCTCAGGATGCAAACATCCAAAATTTCAGATTAAAGCACTGCGATCCTCTGAAAATAACTATTAGAGTTTTGAAAACAGCTTCAGTCTACTATTGGGCTGAAACAGAGAATGAACCCTTGTCATAGGACACCAAATTATGACATGACCTTAGCTGCCCATCATGAACTGGGTGTTATCTAACCATCAAACCATAAAGGTGGAAGCAAAGCAGCACTTTCTAAAGGTAAATAGAAGTTACACAAGCGAATGGTCCCCAGGCCCCATTGCTGAGGCAATGCCTCCTCCTTCTCAACTTGCCTTCGTGGCCACGTGGAGATTTTTTCTATGACCAGCAGATTAAAAAACAAATGACTTGTAAATTCTTTTTTTGCAAGTCATTTGTTTTTTAATCTGCCTATCTGTTAATTTTTGCTTTTGTTGCTTGTACTTCTGGCGTCACATCTAAAACATCATTATCCAATGTTATGGAGCTTTCCACTAATGTTTTTCCAGTAGCTTTATATTCTCATGTCTATCATTTAAGTTGTTTATTCATTTTGAGTTGTCTTTTGCATATGCTGTGAGATGAAGGTATGATTTCATTCTTCTGTATGTGGATATTGATTTTTCCCAGCACCATTTATTAAAGAGACTATTCTTAAAAAAAAAAAAAAAAAATGACTTCATTTAGAAATGGGAGCACCTGTATAGACTCCTTTCATGTGGCAATGGAGGGCAGTGGTGAAGGAAAATCCTGCAGTGGAATAACTTTGAGCAGCACGTTTGGTCGTTTGCTTTTCCAGGAAGAAGGAGTATGGGCCAGAGATAGGGATCTACACAATTTAATGGACAGTGGTGAATATATCAGATAAGTAGTGAAGTACCACTGAAAAATTGAACAGGTGACCAGGCACAGACTATGACACTATTTGTTCTTCATGTGAGCACCTAAAAAAAGCAACTTCAGACTAGAGGATTTTAATGATGATCTAGACGAAATGATCCTCCCTGTGGAAGTGAATGAGATTCTTCTGTCCTTGTCATAAATAAGGCCCAGGAATGAAGTGGTTATGTTTTAGGGCTAGAGTTTAAACTTTGACTCCAAAACATAAACTACTACTCACCAAGGCCAATCTGGTTCAAGTCAATGCCGAATGTCCAAACTGCCGTCACCAGAGGCCAGTGCTCAGCAGGTGACATTGTGCCATTCTCCAAAAGGTCATGGGCCACGTGGTGCAGGCTGATTACATCAGACCATGTTATAATGGTTGGAGCAGCACTTTGTTTTCACTGATATAGACACTTGTCTCCGAATACAGATTTACCTTCTTTGATCCTAATGCTTGTGCTGGAACCATTGCTCAGATTTATAGAATGCCTCATTCACAATCACGGTATTCCATATAGTTTTGCTTTTGAGCAAGGGACATGGTCTTGTATTGATGCAATTCACTGATCTTATGACGTTCCTCATCATGCTGAAGCATTTTTACTACACTGGTACTGTAGAATAGATTTTTTTGAAGATGAAATTTTGGCATCAGTTTGGTAAAAGCATCTCATAGGGCTGTGATGATGCTCTCCAGAATTTAGTATATCCTCTAATCTGTGTACGTATACACACACACACACATATATATATACACATACACACTCTGGTGTTTCCCTAGCAATAATTTTGCTTCCATCAGCAAAACTTGGGATTATAGTTATATCTATTCCTGAGGACACTGGTCCATATTTGTACAGTCCATCGTGGTAGCCACTAGCTACATGTAGCTACTGAACTCTTGAAAGATGGCTACTGTACCTGAGATAATGAAGTTTAAAATCTATTTATTTTAAATAATGTAAGTGTAATGTAAATAGCCACATGTGACTAGTGACCATCAGACTAATGTCTACATCAAGATTTAGAGTTCCAAAAAAGATTAAAATTTCCACCAGCAGACTGCAATGGTTTCAGTAAACTGAAAGTCGAAATTTATAACTGACCATTTTAGACCCCAATGGTAATGATTCAATAGTTGCCACACTTTCTGGGGGTAATTATTCCTGACTATCAAGGGGAAATTGGATTACTACTGTGCAAAGGGGATAAGTGGGTATGTCTGCAACATGCTCGATGTCTCAGTATTCCTGTGTCCTGTCATTATAAGGAATGATAATTATAACCCAATACAGATAAAACTGTGAATGGTCCAGATCCTTCAGGAAATTACAACCAGCTGAGTTCTTGTTAAGGGAAAAATAATGAAATTTAAATTGAGAAAACTGGATATCTACATGCAGAAGAATGAAATTGGACACTTATCTCATACCACATATAAAAAAATCAACTCAAAATTTAATAAAGACTTAAATGTAAGACCAGAAATTATGAAGCTACAAGAAGAAAACATAAGGGAAAAAACTACATGACATTTGTCTGGATAGTTTTTTTTTTATTTGATTCCAACAAAAGCAAGAATAGAAAAATGGGATTATATCAAACTAAAAAGATTTTTCACAGGAAAGAAAACAATTAACAGTGTGAACAGACAAATTACTGAATTAGAGAAAATATTTTCAAGCCAGGCGTCTAATAAGAGGTTAATATTAAAGATACATAAAGAGCTCTAATAATTCAGTAGCAAGAAAATAAAAAACGAAAATAAAAAAAAAATGGGCACAAGATGTAAATATACATGCCTTAAAAAAAGAGTTCTAAATGGCTAACAGATACATGAAAAAAATACTCAACCTCACTAGTATTAGAGGAAGGCACATTAAAACCATAGTAGGCATCACCTTACTTCTGTGGGAGTAGCTATTATCAAAAGGATGAAACAATAGATTCCTCAAAAATTAAAAAAATTCTTAATGAATATTATAAGAAACTTTATTCTCAGAAATATGAAAATCTGAAGGAAATAGATTAATACTTGGAAGCAGGGAACCTCCTTAGACTTAGCCAGAATGAAGTGGAAATGTTGAACAGGTCTATATCAAGTTTGGAAATAGCATCAACTATACAAAATCTCCCTAAAAAGAAAAGCCCAGGACCAGATGGCTTCACATCAGAATTCTACCAAACCTTTAACGAGGGACTAGTACCTATGTTACTCAACTTTTTCCAAAATATAGAAAAAGAAGGAACACTACCCAACATATTCTATGAAGCAAACATCACCTTGATCCCCAACCCAGGAAAAGACCCAACAAGAAAAGAAAATTATAGACCAATATTACTAATGAATATTGATGCAAAAATATTCAACAAGATCCCAGCAAACAGAATTCAGCAATACATCAAACAAATTATACACCATGACCAAGTCGGTTTTATCCCAGGGTCTCAAGGATGGTTCAATATATGTGAATCTATAAATATAATTCAGCATATAAACAAATTTTTTTTAAAAAAAGACCATATAATTCTCTCAATTAATGCAGAAAAAGTTTTTGATAATATCCAGCATCCTTTCATGATCAGAACACTTAAGAAAATGGGTATAGAAGGGACATTTCTTAAATGGATAGAGGCCATCTACAGCAAACCCACAGCCAATATCGTATTGAATGGAGTTAAATTGAAATCATTTCCACTCGGATCAGGAACCAGGCAAGGTTTCCCATTATCTCCACTGCTTTTTAACATTGTAATGGAAGTCTTAGCCAATGCAATTAGTGAAGAAAAGGTGATCAAGGGTATCTACATAAGGTCAGAAGAGATCAAACTTTCACTCTTCGCAGATGATGATTGTATATCTGGAAAACACTAGGGATTCTACTACAAAACTCTTAGAAGTGATTAAGTAATAAGCACCATCTCAGGTTACAAAATCAGCACTCACAAATCTGTAGCCTTTATATATACCAAAATAGTCATGCTGAAAAAACAGTCAAGGACTCTTTTCATTCACAGTAGTGCCAAAGAAGATGAAATATTTGTGAGTTTACCTAACAAAGGATGTGAAAGATCCCTATAAAGAGAACTATGAAACTCTAAGAAAAGAAATAGCTGAAGATGTTAACAAATGGAAAAATATACCATACTCATGGCTGGGAAGAATCAACATTGTTAAAATGTCTATACTACCCAAAGCAATGTACAATTTTAATGCAATCTCTATTAAAGCTCCACTGTCATACTTTAAAGATCTCAAAAAAATAATACTTCATTTTGTACAGAATCAGAAAAAAACTTAAATAGCCAAGACACTACTCAGAAATAAAAACAAAGAAGGAGGAATCACACTACCAGACCTCAGACTATACTATAAATCAATAGTGATCAAAACTGCATGGTACTGGCACAAAAACAGAGAGGTAGATATAAGGAATAGAATAGAGAACCAAGAGATGAACCCAGCTACTTACCGTTATTTGATCTTTGACAAGCCAATTAAAAACATTTAATGGGGAAAAGATTCCCTATTTAACAAATGGTGCTGGGTAAACTGGCTGGTGACCTGTAGAAGACTGAAACTGGACCCACACCTTTCACCATTAACTAAGATAGACTCTCACCAGAGTAAAGATTTAAACTTAACACATGAAACTATAAAAATACTAAAAGAGAGTACAAGGAAAACCCTTGATGAAATTGGTTTTGGTGAATATTTTATGAGGAGGACCCCCCGGGCAATTGAAGCAGCTTCAAAAATATACTACTGGGACCTGATCAAACTAAAAAGCTTCTGCATACCCCAGAACACAGTATAAGTAAAGCAAGCAGACAGCCCTCAGAATGGGAGAAGATATTTGCAGGTTATGTCTCTGACAAAGGTTTAACAACCAGAATCCACAGACAACTCAAACGTATAAGCAAGAAAAGAACAAGTGATCCCATCGCAGGCTGGGCAAGGGACTTGAAGAGAAACTTCTCTGAAGAAGACAAGTGCATGGCATACAGACATATGAAAAAATGCTCATCGTCTTTAATCATCAGAGAAATGCAAATCAAAACTACTTTGAGATATCATCTAACTCCAGTAAGATTAGCCCATATCACAAAATCCCAAGATCAGAGATGTTGGCATGGATGTGGAGAAAAGGGAACACTTCTACACTGCTGGTGGGAATGCAAATTAATACATTCCTTTTGGAAAGATATATGGAGAACACTTAGAGATCTAAAAATAGATCTGCCATTCAATCCTATAATTCCTCTAGTAGGTATATAACCAGAAGACCAAAAATCACATCATAACAAAGATATTTGTACTAGAATGTTTATTGCAGCCCAATTCATAATTGCTAAGTCATGGAAAAAGCCCAAGTGCTCATCCATCCACGAATGGATTAATAAATTGTGGTATATGTACACCATGGAATATTATGCAGCCTTAAAGAAAGATGGAGACATTACCTCTTTCATGTTTACATGAATGGAGCTGGAACATGTTCTTCTTAGTAAAGTATTTCAAGAATGGAAGAAAAAGTATCCAATGTACTCATCCCTACTATGAAACTAATTTATGGCTTTCATATGAAAGCTATAACCCAGTTATAACCTAAGAATATGGGGAAGGGGGAGAGGGATGGAAGGGAGGGGCGAGGACAGGCGGAGGGAGGGTGATTGGTGGGATTACACCTGCGGTGCATCTTATAAGGGTACATGTGAAACTTAGTAAATGTAGAATATAAATGTCTTAACACAATAACTAAGAAAATGCCATGAAGGCTACATTGAACAGTTTGATGAGAATATTTCAGATTGTATATGAAACCAGCACATTGTACCCCTTGGTTGCACTAATGTACACAGCTATAATTTAACAATTAAAAAAAAAAGAAAAAAGAAAAAAAAATTGTGCTTTTAATAAAGTTAACTATCAAAATGAAAAAAAAAAAAGAAAGAAAGAAATGCCAGGGAGGCTATGTTAACCAGTGTGATGTAAATGTGTCAAACAGTCTATAAAACCAGTGTATGGTGCTCCATGATCACATTAATGCACACAGCTATGATTTAATAAAAAATAAATAAATAAAGTAGCAATACAGATTTTACATAATGGACCTAAGTTATAATTAGAAAACAGTTTTATATACAGAAATTGCATAAATATAACACTTTTATTTCTATTTCATCCTTAGGCTATGCAGAAAACCGACTAAAAATTTCTCATTTGGGTCTTTGTAATAAACATGTAAATATGTATTTACAATGAAGATGTTTTCTGATAGAAAGTAAACAAATAATTTTGGTCTTCACTAGAATCCATCATTATATATCCATTTTTGAAGATGACATGAAACCTTATGTTCACACAGATTTTAAGATTCCTTCATATACATAATTCAAATAATTATTTTACCTGTATAATCAATGTTGCATTCTGTATTTAAATGTCCTTTAAGAAAGATTTATTGATCCAAGAGAATTGCCTAAGCCCAAGAGCTGAAGGTTGCTGTGAGCTGTGATGCCAAGGCACTCTACCAACAGCCCCAAAGTGAGACTCTGTCTCAAAAAAAAAAAGGAAAAGGAAAAGAAAAAAAAGAAATATTCCTTGATCCAATAGTAGGGAGCTTTAAAAGTTCCTGTACAATTACATGCAATTTTCGTCCTTCTGGCAATATTATAAATACTGAGTTATTTAATCATCATTGTTCCTACTCCAGGGGTAGTTCTTGAATTGTCTCATATAATGTAAGTGCCATCTTTGCAGTATTTCATACATTCCATTTGTTTTGTCATAGCCAGAACATCATGAAATCCAGTACTTAATCCAGATATATGTTGAAAGTATGTCTCTTTTTCCACTTGTAAAATTGTTTACTCCAGTATCTTTAATTATTTCTCTAACCTGCTGTACTATTCTTTATTCCAGCACATTGGATGTCACCTGTATATGAATTGTTCCTGCCACAACACTGGCAGAATGACGCCAAAAATAAGCGTCCTGGTATGGGATTAATCCTTCAATTTTCTGTATCTTTTCTAAAGCATTTTGTAGTTCTTTTTCATAACAGCAGTCTCAGAAGCAGAACCTGACAGACATCTTTAATCAGTGGGACAATGCTAAGAAATATTAATAGAGCAATAAAAAGAGAACAGAGGGGCTTAGTGCCCATAGCTCAGTCAATAGGCTGCCGGCCATATACACTGGGGCTGGAGGCTTTGAACCTGGCCCAGGCTAACTAAACAACAATGACAACTACAACAAAAAAGAAATAGCTGGGCGTTGTGGTGGGTGCCTGTAGTCCCAGCTACTTGAGAGGCTGAGGCAAGAGAATCACTTAAGCCCAAGAGTTTGAGGTTGCTGTGAGCTGTGATGTTACAGCACTCTACTGAGGGTGACATAGTGAGACTCTGTCTCAAAAAAGAGAGAGAGAGAACAGAGGGGATCAGCAAGGAACCATCCAAACTGTTCTATAAAATTGTGTTCTAAAAATCACACCAGTGCTGCCAAGTGTGTCTGCCAAAACATGTAAAACTAAACCCCTCATGTTAGCATTCATGCCTCTGCCTGTGGATCCATGGCTGTGACTGTGCCCATGGTCATTGTGTCCATACATATGGTGTGAATGGCTGTGAGCAGATGAGTGGCAGCTTCCTTGAGAAGCTCTATGGTTATGGCAATGGGCACAGCTAGAGGCACAGATACCAATAAGGTTTACTATCAGCCCTCCAACTGAGACTGGTTTTAACGTGCGTGTCTAATTCTGGAGGATCAATCAATCTAACTGACTTCATAAACACAAAAAAAGTTATTGCTATCAGAAAAGTCCATTAATAATTACATTCATAGTACCCAACGACGGGTAAGATCACTCTGCATTCAGTCAACCTAAGACAGGGACCAAACCATTGATGTTTGTATCCCCATGACGGGTAAGACTGAAACTGCAAGAGCAGGCAACCTAAGAAGGGGCTATGTTTTTC